>CM057007.1:75822741-75965241 GCA_029891345.1 Dryococelus australis | reverse complement strand
GGCAACTGCTTAAAACTTTCAAAAAATGCTGTCCTACCGACTCTGCATAATTACAAATTAATCAAATTAGCCATACTGATAAATTAATTTAATGACAAATATAATAGTGATACGTTCTCTGAAAATTACCAACAGCAGCGCACACAGGTCATCCATATCTGTATAAAATTATAATTATAATAATTCTGAGTTAATTGCTACTAGAAAGTCAGGGTTCTTTATGAAACTATGCAAACTTTATCATAAGTCGTAATGATATTTCAACTCACTGCATATAAATTGAGATACCAGGGTGTAAAACTGAATTATTATTTAATTTAATAAGAAATAAAGTATATAAGAGTACATTATAATAATTCCACTGGTACTGAAATATAAAATATTAATGTTGAAATGGACGTTAATGAAACTATTAATGTTCCTTAATTTAGCGTGGGTGTGTGGGGATGTTAATGAAACTAACGGGGAGGATGGTAGTTAAGCTGGCTGCGAGAGGTTGGGAGGGAACCAAGCCCCCCCCCCCCCCAATGTAATGAAGTTAACTATTCAGTCAACTCCATACATTGCAGGGTTCAGGGGCATAGCTGAATGACAAGATGAGATGGTGGAGCTTTACTGAGACTAAGGGCGCTTATTTAGACATGAGGCACTTGCAAGAACATGCTTCGGTACTGTAGAACACCCGGGGGAGCACTATTAACTGATATTAATTTAATTATACATTATGTTAACTCAAATCATGTTTCCCGGAGGATGTTAGTAGAGCGGCTAGCGGCGATCCTCCCAGGAGGCTGGTCGGACGCCCGCCTCGTGCTGGCCTATATCGGCGCCTTCTTTAGACATCCGTTTCACCGATCCTTGGCTGGTGGACGGGGATTCTACGCTGACCTTTTTCGCAATACCTTGTTGTAATTCCTGGCGTCCTGGTTTAATCCGAATGTGTGAGGCCGGGTTCAGAGGGGGATGTTAACGCATGTAATACATTACATATTTAGGAAAGAACAAAACACGTAATATATGTTATGATTTTCCAAAGGCGTGATTAAAAAGTGTGTGAAGAAACCGCAAAATGACAGATAAGTTTCTCGTTGTATGTGAGTATAGGCTGTTCACCGTGAAGTGAGCACTTTTTAAGGCCTTACTAATTTTTTCCTTTCATCCAATTTCCATCTTCCTATTGCTTTTTATTATAACATTGCAACGTGACCAATAAACACTGTGTATTCATTTCACCACCCTCAAAACTGAATACCTGATGCTGCAATAAGATATATTTATTAGTGGTTAATGACTGTTGGGAGGGCCTTAAAAAGTGCTCACCTTACCGTGAGCAGCCTATAGTTGCACGTAAGACGAGTGCACTCACTTTGTTACATACACGTTATTCCACAGACGTGTGTTACGTGGAGGAAAGAAGGCTGTATAGCAGCGGCACAGTCTGGATGGGAAGGTGCGGGTTCGCCGACCTCTTATCGCTCCAGCACTCGCGCATAGACGGCCGCAGGTCCCTGCCAACAATGCCGTGCTTACTGTTGGCGTCGAGCGTTGTGAGGGCTGGACCCCTTAGTCCTAGTTCACCCCACGCCAGACCATAGGTATGGCCTGTCGCGTCCCTCTCTTCGACCACAAAGTGTACTGTTGAACGACGTACTACGCGTCCTGCAAACATTCCACATTCCATTGAAAGGTTAACCAACGCATCTATCGCTGACATTTTTGTTTTGTAGCATAGTTTGTTGCGCGCCAGCGTTGATGTATGCATTTTTTCAGCTACACGCCTTTAAAAGTTGTACTGGCATGAATACGGAATTATTACAAAGGTGAGTGAGAATAACATTAATTTCATGTTCAGTACTAGAAATGAATAAGTCGTATTTTTGCTCAGTTTGACAAAATATTGTATTTAGTATCAAGTACTACCAACAAAAAGCAATTTAACATAAATAAAGTAGTTTCACTGTAATTGCATGTTTTAATTGAAACTACGTATTAAGATTCATCACCAGTAAGCGAGACAAATGTGCGAAAATATGGTTTGCAGTGGTTGATGATACAATCTGTAGACATATCGTTACGAAGTTAGTTAACTTATTTGTTCGCCAGAGTTAGTAGAATATTCCCGAAATGCGGAATTAAAAACAGTCTACATGTAATTAAAATCTTTAAGTTTCCAAAAACCTAACTGAGTTAAAGTTTCAAGCAATCTTACTGTATGTAATTTCTTCTTTTTCCGTTAGGGACCACGAGCCAGTTTCAATGCTTCATCCTTTGTTGTTCCTTCTTCTTCCTCCAGCAGTCCTCCATCTTCTCACTGTGTATCTTTTTCTTCTCCTCGGACCACTGCCATTGTATGCTCCCGACAACACTACTGCCCGGTTGCACCAACATCTCCCCCGATCCGAGATCGAATGATCCTAGTTCCGAATCCGGATCCAGTTTGATCTTGGTTCCAATGTAAAAGTGTTGCATTAACGAAATTTCATGATTCTGGATCTACGATTCGACGATCTTGGTTCGAAAGTGAGAGATTGAGATTAAGTATGAGACAAATATTGCTGTTGGTTCATAATATATAACGTCATGGAATTAGGCGTATTTGTCACTACAAACATACCTATAAGTGCGATGTTTTATATGTTTTAAGTGAATTATTGTTCTACGAATTTTACTGAATAATATTCAAATGCGTATAATGTTGTTTTAATTTCCCAAGAAAACAATCGAACGTAGTTCTATCTGTTGGCGTATTTTCAAACTACATTTGTCGACAATTGCTGCTGATTTCGGATCCAGATTTGAAACCGCCAATTTCAGAGGTTCGAGATGAAGTTCATCTCGATTTCCAGTCCAGCTCTGAACTCTAATGGTGCAACAGTTTTCTGAGTCGATCTTAGATCCGTTCGCGGATCGAGTTTCAAACCACGATGGTGCAACCGGACATAAGTCATGTGCACACTATTACACCCGCCATGTCCGAAAACAGCTTGTCCACAATGACAACACTACACTCTCAAAGAATTCTGGTAAACGTCCTTAATTGAATTGGAAGTTTCCAATCCATATATCGTAAGGAAATAATACCACACATCTTGCTACAAATATGGAATGTTTAGCGTCGCTACTCTATGTACAGAGTTGGGAAGTTTCATACGCATTGGACTGATTCCTGAGCAAATGTAGGAACGCTAGCATGAATGTGTGGGAAAAACATTACCACTCGCTCTTTCTCACTCTACATATAGTACATGTGCGAATAATTCCAGAGAGAGAGAGAGAGGAGAGAGAGAGAGAGAGAGAGAGAGAGAGAGAGAGAGAGAGAGAGAGAGAGAGAGAGAGAGGAGAGAGAGAGAGAGAGAGAGAGAGAGAGAGAGAGAGAGAGAGAGAGAGAGAGAGAGAGAGAGAGAGAGAGAGAGAGAGAGAAGAGAGAGAGAGAGAGAGAAGAGAGAGAGAGAGAGAGAGGAGAGAGAGAGAGAGAGAGAGAGCGCGCGCGCGCGTAGCTTTCAGAAGTGCAGCTCTCTCACTTTACAGCCTATACGTTTGAATTTCCAACAGATGTACACTAAAAAAAAAACTGACTAACTTCGAAACAATATGTTTTTGAATAACATGTAATTCTAAACACAACATCTATGGACTAACATAAAAAACAAATACTCGTAACAAAATTTTTGGAAAAGTCATTTAGTATTTTAAAATTGTAATTGGTTAGCAAACTAGAGCCGGGAGTCCACAACTTTACATGAACCTGCGTGAATAACAAGTAGCATATGACAAAGGCGAACGGAACTGGCCCGTCATGTGGCCATGTGCGGACCCACTGGCCGCTTGCAAACACCACTACATGTCCTACAAACTTCACGACACAACACGTCAGTCGGGAGACTAGTGTGGAGCCTCACTCCCTCCCCAGTATCGCCCACATGTAAATTCACGAAGATAGAAACAGCGGTTAACAGCTCTGGAAAACTGGCTCGCTGAGCCCAGCCAAGTTAAAACACGCCAGCCCACGCGCTGGCTCGATGATTTGACCCAAGTCTGTCGGACTCAGCGTGGCTGCACAGAACATGAAACTAAATTCCCTGACTTTTCCAGGTTTTCCCTGTCTATCACATTTCCCCCCCCCCCCCCCCGACCTATACCAATGTGATATGACATTATTCATTAGTTTTACTCAATCGAAACCTTGTACACAAACTATTAAAATTGTTTCATTGAATTTATACTCACGCAGCCATCGATTTAATTGAAGTGATTGTAAGAGTAATGTAATACGCATATCAATGACGCATTAACATAAAATAAGAATTCTTACAGTAATACCACTATCTATAAATATGTAGAGCATAGCCACTTTTGTTACGTAAATAAGATTTCCTGACTGAAAAAACGAGTGGTACATATGACCTATAGCTAAAATACACAGGATACAATGTAGGAAAAGAATACAAATAGTAGAACCACACTTAATACTAAAGTCTACAAACATTTTAATGTTTTATCAATTATCAGTGTTGTGGCACTCCACAATGAGTCTAAGGCGAATGGTGCACGCAAACAGTATATTTATATAATTTTTATCATAACGTGTTTTACAGCTTATTTTTCAAAATTTTTGGCTCGACAAGACGCAAATAACAATTTCGAGCCCTTTCTTACATTGTTACAAATTCACTGTGTTCGTTATTCTCGGAGCACTGACTGAAGATGACAAAACAAAAATTCCTTCTTTTGTTCCATCAGTGCTCCGAGAATAATGACGGCAGTGAATGTCTAACAACGCAAAAATGCGCTGGAAATTATTGTTTGCGTCTTGTCGAGCCCAACATTTCGACAAACCCTTTGGAAAACGACTTATATCGCAAATCGAGCATATATACTGCTTTCATGCACCATTCCCTAAAAGGCTGGTTTGAGGCTTTACAAATGCCACCAGCTGGCATTCAGCAAATGTCACTTCCACAAAGCCACTAGTTGCAGGAACATCTAACATCATTGCACAGAAGAATTAAAATTAATTTGAACATTTTAACATGTACAAAAATGTCCTGACATTTCCCTGTTTTCCCTGACTTTAGTCTGTTTTCGAGGTTTTCCTTATTTGCAACCACCCTGGGACTGCAACTAGATTTGCAAACGCACTTTGGGAAGTTGGGTTCCTGGTGTCGTGTCAGCACGGCCTGGCTTCTGAGGGCATGCTTGAGATCTGCGTGCTGACCCACCTCGCCACTACTGTAGTTTGTGCGTTGCTGGAAGTAAACTGCTATCACTTATGGCAGCCTTTCTACCAGTGGCGTGTAGCGAGTTTTTTTTACAGGGTAAGCAATATAATAGCCCCACAAATTTAGGCTTCAGAAAGTCGCATATTTTACATTTAGTCTTACTAGTGCCGGGCTGTGGTGGCATTTTCAATTTCTACTAACAAACGCAACTTCCAACTTTGCTTACCCTCCACTGCCGTTTTATAATACCTAACATTAGTTATAAAACGGAAACGAAATGAATGTAATAATAATTAAACTGAATATTATATAGAGAGCATATTACACATTATAAGAAAACTCCGTTTACCCGAACGCTTTCATCCACTTTCCAAGGAAATATGTAGGACTGGAGGACGCAAACAGAACGACTGCTTACCCTGGCGAAGGAAAGCAACAGGGTAATTCGCTTGTGAGTGTGATTGTTCAATTCATCGCTAGTCGCTCCCGTTCGTGGAAATAAATACTAGATAGCAGCACTATGAGCGTACAGTACGGGAGTTACAAAAACTCTGTTTCTCAAATGGGAAACGGGGAAACTCTGAATTAAATGTGTTTAAAGTTAAGGCGAAAACTATAAAGGGGCAAACATTTCGTTAATACGACTTATTGTTTCTATTAACCCATATATCATGTGATTTTAATTTCGAAATTTGTTATTCAAAAACTCCGATTCGGTTTGAATTACAAGTAAAGTAAGCGTACACCGTAAGTCTTTCTGCATTTGTACAAGCAGTCATTTTAAAACTAGCTGCCAAGGATATTTTTGCAACACTTCAAATAAAGTAGAGCAAATGTCACAAAACTTTGTGACTTATGAAAACTGAGCCACAAACAATTTTGTACGTTTTGAAAAATAATGTGTTGTAAATAGACAATATTTCAACTGTAGAATTACAAAAAATGTACACAGAATTCTTTTCCTGTGTATGCACGTTTTTACTGGCATTGCAGTGCTGAAACACGAGTGTGACCACCACTGCGCAACTGGCATGCTCTCACTACCCCGTACTCCTACGGGTATTGCGTACAAGATGGCGCTATGCACGGTCGGCGACACTGGTCGCAATCTCAGCCTTACGCTAAATATGACGTACACCAACTAAAGGCTGTTCACTTTTGAAATCAACCTTAGAAAAAATCACTGCTCCTACCAGCATATCCTATTATAACGGGCGCACTAACTGGCATGCGCCCAGTAAAGTTGGTAACGATGGATGGGAAGTAGTTCCGTATCTTAACGTCGAACAAAAGTTTTAGGCAACCATTTCTAAAAACTTAAATTATTCCTTTCGTTTTCTGTGTTTATAATGCATCGAAGTGTAAAAATCAGCACATTAGTTAAATATTTACTTTTCCAATAATTTCGCAGTTTCATTTGACTGACGCATGAATAAAGTGATAAGGCCCATGACGATATCAATCTTACATAATGTGGAATAATACACAACGTGCATACAAGTAGATTTTAAGCAAGACTTTCAAAAGTGCTCATTTTGCCGTGAATAGCCTATATCCTCCTTTACGCATGCATCCAACATTGACCTACCACAAAGGAACCAAAATGGTCAACAGTGATGAACGCGTTTGTGTATATCTAAATTTTCAAAAAACAAGGACTTTTGTACGAACAAAAAATAGTTTTATAAATTTGAATTTAATAAAACTACATTACAAATTGGTTAGAGGAAGTAAACAAACATCTCAAAGCACTTGTTTACTGAACATTGTTCTTATCTCAAATCTACACCACGCCATTTCTGCTAAAGGCTGTTCACTATAAAGTAAGCACTTTTGAAATTTACTTTAGAAAAAAGTCACTGCCCCTGCCTGCACATATTTTAACGGGCGCACTGAGTGACATGCGCCCAGTAAGTTGGTAGTGAAGGATGGGAAATAGTTCGATATCTTAACATCAAATAAATAGTTCTTGGTAACCATTTGTGCAAACTTAAATTATTCCTTTTCCTCTGTTTTTTTTTAAATGCCTGTAAGTATAAGAATGAGCAGATTTGCAAAATAGTTACTTTTCTAATAATTCCACAGTTTCACCTGACCGATGCATTACACAACATGCGTATAATTAGAACATAAGCAGGGCTTTCAAAAGAGCTCATTTTACCGTGAACAGCCTATAGCAGTCTTGCCAAGTGAGCTGATCTGCACAGACGGTCATTTGCCGCTCGGGCGAACTTCTGGCCGGGCTGAAGACGCGTGTAGCTAGCTGCCTGCACAAGGCCGACACGGCCACGCGCGGCTTATTTGCCCTCGCCTCTACGAGCAAGGCCTCGCGCTACACTACAAACTCTGTACTTTTCAACGCCCGTCCTGCTTACAATGTTCTTTCCTTCTCATTCCGTATCCTCATGCCAAATGTTAAATTAACATCGCCGCGAGTCTGATCGCCTTTATAGGCTATTCACTATAAAGTGGGCACTTTTAGAAATCCTCTTATTTGGAATAATAGTCAATAAATACATTTTACCTTAGCCTTGGACGCCAAATTTCAAGTCCGGTGAAATATATACACTGTGTTTATTACTTACGTGGCAATATTTATTCAAAAGTGGTGGAAGGATAAAAATGGCTGATAGGAAAAGTAACTATGGCCTTAAAAGTACTCACTTTGCTGTGAACAGTATATAGCTACCCACGAACCACCCAAGTAAATGTGTGGAATTTTCATGAATATAAATACGTAACGAAAGGTAATGTAATGTGTATACAAGAAGAAACAGCATAATCAGTGGCCACACAGCATGAAGGACAACTTGCATGCTCGCACCGCCCTTCTTCTGTACGTGTTGTACGCTGCAACTTTTAACTAAAGTGTGTAGATTCCATCGCCCACGGAAATTAACGTCAAGCCTAAAATAAAATATTATATTGACCAGCGGCGTCTCCAGAAATGTTGTTTCAGGGGGAGGGGAGGGGGGCTGTTGAGTATTAGTATTGTCTCTAGTAGTACATCGTTCACAAGTCACAGTGGAAGGATAGAGAAGGAAAGGAGGATAGAAACTTTGTGTGTGTCATGCGAGCAGGAACAAATATATAAATATTATTATTGACATTTTGATAACAGGGTTTAAAAAAAGTGTGTCATTTGGGGGGAGGGGGGGCAGATACGCCTCTGATATTGACTATTATTTCGAACGAGAGAGCTTTCAAAAGTGCTCACTTTATCTTGAATAGCCTACACACACATGAATATAACGTCTCCGCAGGTCTCCATTGCCTCTTTCTCTACACCCCTCTGTGACTTTCTTCCCGTCTCTAATGAAATCGCACTGAGAGGAAGTTTTAATGACGACACGTGGCCTAGAGCCGCGTGCTGCAGACGGCAGGCGACGAGGCGCGAGGCGCCAGGCGCTAATATTAGCAGGTGGAGGCTAGAGAGCTGGCAGAGTGTGATGAACACGAGCTGAAGGCCGGAGAGGATGGCACGGACTGTGACTGGCGAAGCGTGCAGTCCCTTGGGCTCCAGCGGCGTGTGTCACGCCCTCTCCTGCATCCAGCGTCTCTCTGACGTCCCTCCTCTGTGGAGGCGAACGTCCGTACCTTCACCACACCCTCCTCGCAAACCACACATATCACCTACTTCCATTATTAACTTCGCATACAGCTCTGGTTTACAGCTGCACATTCACATCCCCAAGTCCACAGCTGCACATTCACATCCCCAAGTCCACAGCACAGCGGCGTCCAAGTTTGTCAATGGGAACCCGAGTTTTTATCTCCTAGAGAAAATATTAAACTTAAGGTGGATTCCCACCCGTCATCTTGGATTTATACTTTTTTCGCCAAAGCATCTGTTTCAGAAGAGGTATAGAAAATTTTTGCACGGCATATCATAAATAACAGCTTCACAAACTTTATCGAACTGCTACAGTTTCGCTACATTTATTAATTTTTAGCTGGTACCTGTCGAGGCGAATCGCGAGATTATTTCTTGTGAACGATTACGAAGGCGACGATATCAAGAGTAATCAAGAAATACTAACCTCATGACAATGCACTAGGCAATGCTCTGTGCTCTGTCGTTCCAAAAAAAAAACACGATACAAAAGTATATTTCCAGAGTATGACAAAAATTCCACTAATCCAAAATGGCGTGTGGGAATATGCCTTAAGGTTAAAGTAAAGTAACTGCCTATGGAGTAACACGCTCGACTATGCAAAGTGAATAATTCATAAAAAAGTAGTACATACGCCATGAAAATTGTTAGAAAAGGGCGATTTATGCTGCATATGAAAGAAAAATGTATATATTTTACAACATTATACAATATTTTGCTACAATATACTTTTTAAGTGCAAAAAAATAAGCGATACAAAATTCTGTGTTTTTAACAAAATTTAGTGCATTTCCATTCTGGATGATTCGGAAAGCAGAAATGGGAAGAAAATTTTTCTTCGAGAAAGATTGTCATCATATTTACTATGATCGTGTGTAAAAAAATCATAGTGATTATGTATTATATAAATTTTATAATTAACTTTATTTAAATCAGTTTCAGCAATAAATGTTTGTGATAAGTGGACGCACATGAAATTAATTATAAAAATTATTTCGTACATTATTACAATTTTCTTACACACAATCATAGTAAAAACTATGATGACGAAGATTTTATTGCAAATTCTGCTTTCCAAAGCATTCAGAATGGAAATGCACCTAAATTTTGTTACAAATACAGACTATTTTAATCAATTATATTTTTACATTTAAAAAGTATATTTTAGTAAAATATTTTATAATGTTGCAAAATATATACATTCTTCTTTCATATGCAGCATAAATAGTATTTTCTTACAATTTCCATGGCGTCTGTACTACTTTTATACGAGTTCTTCGCGTTGTATAGTCAGGTGCAGTGCTCCATAGGCAGTGACTTTACTTGAACCGTAAGGAGCCAGCCTGCCTGCATCGTTTTCCTTTTTTCTGGCAGAGAAGCGCGGGAACTATAAGGGTTCAACTAGTACGCGCTACAAGAGCGCCATGGCCGCTACGCGCACGGCTTCGAACTGGCGTGCAATGTTCTTATGGAACTTGAGTACCATTTCTTTCCTCACCTGGGGTATGAAGTCTTTTCGTAGGTAAACATGTGGACACAGTTCCGTGAGAGAACCGCGATTCCAAACACTCGTGTTTGCTTCCATAATAAAGCGGAAGCGTGACTTATGACACTGTATTACCGGACTGTTATAGTCTATTTTGTGACATGAAGGTAGCAGGAGACCGATGTACTTATTAGAAAACAGCCGCGCATTAATCCCACTAACACTCAAGGGAAAATAGCGACACGCAGTTATCTTATTGTAGGCCAGGTGGCCTGCTGTTAACCCTCGTAGAATGTACGTCGTTCATACTAAGTTAATCCACATCATTTATTTTTCACATTTACATATTATGTTTTATTTATGTTACACTACCAGTATATATTTCCTACGTTCGTCACCTATGTTATTTTTCATATTATTTGCATTGTAATAATTATATACATATTTCTTTTTATTACTTTTGGTATTTCGGTTAGAAATTTTCTATTAGCTGCACGTGGCAATATATGCATTGTTTAAGGATCGGATCTTAGCTAGATCACGTATTTTTTTTAATGTTAATAATTTTTCTTAATTTTTGGATCTCGTATTTGTGAATTTCTCCATACTATCTTATTTTTCATTGGATTCATTTCTGGGACCATTTTACTCTACGTTTTCTTTCGTTTGGTAGTTAGGAAGTATTAAGTGGTTCGTAAATAAGGGTGTTACGTATTTTCTGACTTCCCATTGGCTCCAGGTTTCCGAGAAAACTCGCCCACCGGCACGATTTCCACGTGCGAAAATCCGGGAGTGACCCGGCCGGGGGTTGAACCCGGTTCGCCGTGGTGGGAGGCGAGCAGACTAACCACTCAGTCACTGCAACCCCACGACATCGATGAAAAATATCATACAGAGTATCATATAAAGACAGAAGAACTTGACTAGGGCCACCGTAGTGCAGCAGGACGGATGTGGTTCGTTCACGGCTTCTTCACACTTGTTGAATTAAACATTTGAAAAAATCAAACCACGAATGATGTGTTTGGTTGTTTCCTTAATATGTCATTTATCCCAAGCCTGTAAGACTTATGTTAACATAGAATTATCCTATTATTTATTAAAATTAACATTAGTTTATACTTTTAAATTACAATTTTTCATTTATATGTAATATGAATAAAAACCGCGAGAAAATAGGCGTGGTGGTAATTCCTAGTGTAAAATAGTCCTTATTCGAAATGCAACTAAACAAAGTGTGCACGAACACTGTACGTTGTTCCTTTGGTGTAATTTTCTAGACATGGTTCAAGCTTTGTTGGCACAAGGCGAAGAAATATTCTAGAAGCAAAACGTTTAGCATGGTTATAGAAATGTTTGATATAACCGTGAATAAACAATAGCTGGCGGTGGAAGCACGGAATAAAGATGAGTGGGGTAGACCGATCTCGCTGGCTGCGTACAACCAGTCTCCGTGTCCCGACGTTGAACTGCTTCTCTGCCAATACCACTAACAGAAACGGTGTGGATTGGATTTGAGGTGAGAACACTGTTTAGTAAATAAGTGCGTAGATATTTTTTTACACTTCGTCTAACCAATTTGTAAAGCACTTAGATTGAATTCAAATTGGGGAAAGCATTTTATTCATATAAACATACAAACAAACGCGTTTATCTCTGTTGACCATGTGACTATGACAATTGTGTTTTTTTGAGGTAGGCCAATGTTGGGTACATGTGCTGAAGTCTACCTCAACGTGTGGAAGCCAGCACCTGGAGCGCCTGCTATGAAACGCACCTGCAACCCGCACAGCGGTCGCGTGTGGCGGCTTGCATACACTCCTGTCACTCGACACTGGCCTCAAACCACAGCAGACGAATGCAGACACGCCAATGACAAGGTATCGGATGAACCCCAAGGAGCAAGTTTCTTCCCTTCCTGTCATGACGTCAGGTGGGCGCCTAATTTACATCATTCGGGATTAAATGTATCGTATAACTGGACACGTTACGTCACAGATTAAAATAACAGTGAGCACAGGTTATGAAGAGGGGAGTAGCTTTGATTAGAGAATCAATAGACATATTAAGACGTCCGAATAAACTCAACAGAGAAGATCGTTACAAGTTAAACAAAATATGGGCAAATCTCTTCATGGACGACCTAAAATCCTGTGATGCGTAAGCAGAGAACACGGACTCGCCAGGATTGGCCGACCTTCTCAGCCAATCAGGAGAAAGACAGACTGCAATTGGCCAGGGAGTCCAGCTAATAAGGGTAGAGGCTAAACCCGTACAAGGATTGGCCAACTACCTCAGCCAATCAGGAGGAAGACAGTCTGTGATCGGCCGAAGAGCCCAGCTAATCAGGAGACAGCCCTCCAGAAATCAGAATATATAAGGGACTCCTCCTTCGACTGTCCCCAATTGGCACTCGAGATCCTGGTATCGACGAGTGAGGACGTGTCTTCAAGGAGTAAGGAGTTTGGTCTGCCACTGTAGGTTTGTATAGCTTTCGCGACTTGTGAGTGTCTGCTCGTCGGCTGTTGGGTCTCAAAACCTAACAGTCATCTCGAGCCTAGCCCCTTGGGGGTCAGCGGCGACAGACTCTCTTGCAGCGAATAGGTATATTTAATTCTATCTTCTTACAGTTACTTTCCTAGTACACCCCCCCCCCCCTTTTTTTTTTTTTTTTAATTCTCCGGGTCCTGGACGGGCGTAGCTCGGTGGAGGGGGTTGGGCCCCCAAATGAATCTGACGATGTTCATCGTCATGTGAAAAACACAGCACCTGGTGCTGAATTATATGAACCGAACCTGAACAATAGGTCTTCTGTTTTTTCGAGCCGGGAATTTAATTCCAATTTTCCCTCTCTTCCTCAGAAATGGATTTTGAATTTGAGCTCCAGGGTAGCAACCTGAAAAGGCGCAACTCCTATGAGAACTCGGAGGATGCCAGAGCCGCTCTTCGTACCCAACTGAGCAAACGACAAGCAAAAGAAAACATTGAGTACGAACAGCAAACCCTGGGTGAGTCCAGGCAACAGGCACAATGTGCCCCTGGCACGGCACAGGACGTGCAGCCTAACATTCCGGTTCGAAACCGGTACGCAATTTTGAGGGAGCAAGTGGCTTCCACCTCGATCCCCGGCTCTTCAAGCCAACCACCAAACGTGAACCTGAACCTGCGCAACAATGCGCATCACAGAAAGCCTACTTTCCGCCTCGTGGTGCGTGACACAGGCAGGTACTCTTTCCTCGTTCGACAGCTCCGAACCATCCATCCCTCAGGCTTTACCATCAGCATGGCCAGGAACGGTCTGCACATCGTTGCAACCGACCTGCAAAAATATGAGGCCGCGACAAACATGCTGAAAAACACTGGCATTCCATACTTCACTTACAGTACAAATATCGATCCACCCCAGAAGGTCGTGTTTGATCTGCCGGCAGACACGGACCCTAATACCATCGCAGAGGAGCTCACACTGCGCGGGTACCAGGTGACTGAAGTGTACCAGTTTAAGTACAGAAAACAAAACGATCTAGACCCTTCCCAATACCAGCTCGTACCACAGAACCGCTTCTGCGTCACTGCAGCTAAGAATGACTCTCTCGACGCTCTTATCTCTGTAACCCGGCTTAACATGACAATTGTACATCCCCGCCAGTACCAGAGGAAGCTCAGTGACGTTGCTCAATGCAAGCTCTGCCAGGCCCTGGACCACACAAAGAATTACTGTAAACTGAACGTAGTCTGCCCAAACTGCACCGGGTCACACACTCTGGATGCCTGTCCCCAGATAGCTGCTGCACCGAAATGTGTAAACTGCAATGGCGACCACCTTGCCAACTCGAAAGATTGTCCAAAATTAATCGCAATCGTGCAGCAGCGACAGCAAACGGCCCTCAAAAAAATGCAATCTAGAACGAATCCACAAATGGCAACGACGTCTGCCCCACAAGTTCCAGCTAGGGATATCTCGCAATATCCTAAACTCCTTGACGCAAAATCTCTTCTCCCGCAAGCCTCCTACGCACAGGCAGCCAGAGGCCCCGTCCGCCACCTTTCAATCCCAACACACGCCACGCAGGTGCCCCTAGACCACGAAACCTTACAGATGCCAACCGCCCCACCCCGCCGGCAAACCCCCGCACCTGTCCCCAACTCCGCCCCATCGGCTCCTGGCGACCTGGGAAGCACCATGAAGGACCTCATGAGGTTCCTAAAAGAGGCAAATTTCCGGGCCATCATGAGCCATTTCCACGGCTACATGATAGTAGCAAACACCCACCCAGACCCACAAACCAAGTCCTTGCTCCTCATGGAGGCGCTCATGACTTTTGCGGAGCAGATGCCCTAAATGGACCCACAATCCCTGCAAGCTTCCGGATCCCTATCCCTGTTGTACTGGAACAGTGACGGTATTTTCTCACAGCTTTATGAGTTGGAGCGAGTGCTGGAGACGTACGGGATAGAAATCGCGTTAATACAAGAAACTAGACTGAAACCACGTCGTTTTGCCATTAAAAACTACACTACATACCGTACGGACAGAATACGAGCAGGTGGAGGTACCTTAATACTAGTTCATAACAAAATTCAACATCACGTAAATAAGGACCCCGACTGTGAAAACATAGAAACCACTACAATCAATATAAACACAAACTCCGGCCATATAACCGTCATCTCAGCCTACCTAGCGCCCCGAGCGAAATTAAAAACCACGGATCTCGATAAATTAATAAACCAGCCCTACCCCTTCATAATTGCAGGCGACCTAAACGCAAAAACATACCGATTGGCACAGTAGAATTAATAATGCTAGTGGTAACATATTACAAAACCACGCGCAGCTCCACAGCTATATTATTCAGGCCCCCGACTCACCTACCTTCTTTCCTGCAAATCACAGACATAATCCGGATGTGCTTGACATAGTTATTACTAACCTACCAAATTTATTTACAGAACTTACAACCCTAACCGAACTAGACTCAGATCACATGCCAGTTCTATGCAAAATCAGCACAAAATCACTTCAACACCCAGAAACCATCTTAGCAAAAATCCCGGTAACTAACTGGGAAGGTTTTAAAAGTGAACTGGCGGAAATCTTTACAGAACAACACTTAACGATTCGCGACAAAAGTGATATCGATCCAGCCATAGAAATCCTGGAAAATACTTTAAAAACCCAACTAGCAAAACACACACAATTTTTAAACAGGCGAGAATTTTTAAAGCAAAATTTCCCATACATAGACATGCTACTTGCTGAAAAACGACAAGCTAGATATGTATTCCAACGTAACAGGACAGAATCAAACAAAGCTAAATACAACAAGCTGAAAAAACAATTAAAAATCAAATTAGAAACACAAAAAATTACAAAATGGGAAAATTTTGTTACCGAACTTTCAGACAACATAAACCAATTCTGGCGGATATCCAGAGTGCTCCGAGGTTCTAGCAATAAAACTCAATCTACACCTATCCTTTCCCCAACAGGACTAGCTTACGACCCCCAAACTAAAGCAGAAAGTATAGCAAATTCTTTGGAAAGTCAATTCACTCCGAATGAGGATCTCTGAGACATAAATTTTACCAGAGATGTAATAACAAACACACAGAAATTTCTAAATAGAAAACCAAAAAATGAACCGGAATTAATAACCATGCCAGAATTAATAGCTACCATTAAAAACCTACACCCTAAAAAAGCGCCAGGCCCAGACAAAATAAACAACCAAACTATTAAAAACCTCCCATACGAAGCCCTCTGTCTTATACTGGATATCCTAAACGCCATACTAAAATTCAACCACTTCCCACCTGCATGGAAATTGGCAAAAGTGATCACTATCCCTAAACCAGGCAAGGACCCACAATTACCTGTAAACCGGAGGCCCATATCGCTACTTAGCTCTCTAAGCAAAGTTTTTGAAAGAATTCTCTTAGCTAGATTAAACTCACATGCAATTAAAAAACGCAATATTCCGCAAAGGCAGTTCGGTTTTAGGGCAGGCCACTCCACAACTTACGCTCTAACCACTTTTGTTACAGAAGTTATAAAAACTTCACGCATAAATAAACAATATTCAATAGCTGTATTCCTGGATGTGGCTAAAGCTTTCGACAAGGTTTGGATACCTGGCCTGATTCAAAAACTCATAAATTTTAAATTTCCCGATTGCTACATCCACCTCATAAATAACTACTTCACCAACAGAAAATTCTTCGTAAATTTAGAAGGCGCAAACTCCTCCCACCGTCCCCTAACTGCAGGAGTACCTCAAGGCTCCGCAATATCTCCATTTCTATATAATATTTACACTGCCGATATCCCCAGCACTTACTGCACTCTACATATGTATGCTGACGACACCCTCTTCTATTCAAAAGATAAACATATAAAATATGCACATTTGTTTGCACAGTGTCAACTAGACGAGCTGAGTCAGTGGTATAACCGATGGAAAATTAAAATTAATGCAGAAAAAAGTCAAGCACTCATTATCACGCGCAGGAAACAGCCAGAAATTAAACCATTAAAATACAATAATGTAGACATTCCCTACTCAGAGACAGCTAAATATTTAGGCTTAACAATAGATAATAAATTAAAATGGTCCGCACACATAAACGAAACAAGGAAAAAAGCTCTAGGAAAAATCCCCTTAATTTACCCTCTACTAAAGTCGCCTCGGCTTCCTAAACGGCTAAAACTTTTAATATATACCTCTCAAATCCGCTCAGCCATGATGTATGGAAATGAAGTATGGGGAACCGCGTCTAAAACATTAATAAAATCACTTCAAGTCGTCCAGAATAAATATTTAAAAATAATAACAAATGCACCGCCGCGTACACGCATTTGCGACATTCACGACGCACTTAAAGTACCTTACATAGGCAATAAATTCCATTCTCAAAACAATAAATTCTATGATAAATTATTAACACACCCAAACCCCGTACTCAAAAGGATAGGGCAGTATCAACCAGACACGCGTAACCACTTAAAAAGACCTAAAATGCCGAAATTAACACAGTAAACAAAACTGCAAATAACACGTTAAAACCTCGGCAGAGCGAGGAAATTCTCTGATCAGTCCGGGACGGAAATTCGCAAACCGTTAATAAAACTACTTCCCTGTGGCTGTTTCCAGTGAACTTCTCAATCCTCATCGGAGCTGCGCACATCTCCCCATCCCACCAAAAAAACATAACAACACGCCTCCAGGATTTGCTCCTTCTCATTCAGCTGCAATTGAGCCTATTTTTCGCGCCGATTATTATAATTAACATATTAATTTTCTCCATAATGGAAATATATAAATTAAAAATCACTAATTACCATCTCACGCTTCACCCTACCATTTCGCAATTCATGGCAAGCAGAATTCACGAACCTTGAAATTAACTTCACGGGAATTTTGGCTTAATTAATAACTTCCAAAAAAAAAATTAAAAATTAAATTTTTTTTTTTTTAAATATATATAAAAAAAAAGGAAAAAATAAATAAAATAAATATAAATCTACTGCAGGCATATGGATTCTTCGAAACCATATGCCAGCTTTGTTAATATTTAATTTCACAAGACCTGTATTTTCAGAATTGATACCGTTACTGAAATACAAACTCGGGCACTCAGTTAAATGCTTGCCACCCACCAACCCCCCGCAGGCAGGGAAGGACAGGGTTAGGGAAACCGCGGCTTGCTGGTCTGACTGGCGGGCTGTCTGAGTTGCGCCGGGACGTGCAGGGCGTCCTGACCTCTGGGCTATGTGTTCTTTGCGGTCTGGTGAGGGAAACTTCCTCAGCCCGCAGAGAGATACAACTGCTGCAACCGTATGGGTGGTATAAGGGCCCTCACAAGGGCCCGAGCACACCCCCCGCTCTGAGCTTCGGCAATGATGAGATAGTGTCCTCAATTGGTTAAGTATTGTTCCCTGATGATGGCAGCTGCAACGACAGCCGAAACGTTGAAGAAGAAATCCACGACGCGGCTCAAATCCAGAAGCCTAGAAATTTATATTTAAAACATCACTCCTAATCAAGAGCCGGTATCCCGATATAAAGAAAAATCATTAGCGAATCGAGTTTCTTTACATCAAACCACAAAAACAAGCGGGAAGCATAAACCAGTGAACAACCACGGTCACGCATTTCGAGCTAACGACACGCGCAAAGTTCACACACTAGGAAATATTGCAAAGACGCAGAGGCGGGCGATATAATGGGGAGAGAGGGGGGGAGGAGAGAGAGAGAGAGAGAGAGAGAGAGAGAGAGAGAGAGAGAGAGAGAGAGAGAGAGAGAGAGAGAGAGGAGATATATATATATATATATATATATATATATATATATTTGGACGGCTCTTAACATCGAGGTCTTGAGAGCCGATGAGGGTGATTGAGATGAGTATAGAGCAGTGCCGGAATGAAAGGACGGGGGAAACAGGAGATCCCCGAGAAAACCCGCCGACCAACGGCCACGATTCCCACATACGAAAATACGGAGTGATCCGGCAGGGGATTGAAACGCGGATCGCCTTGAAGGGAAGCGAGCAGGATAACCGCTCAGCCACCGTGGGGAAGAAGAGAAAAAGAATAAGATATGGAGGAAGAGAAAGAGAAGACAGGGGAGAATTGGAACCATTTATAAACAAGGTGTTATATCGTCCAAGGATAATGTTGTTTTAGGTGCTTGAAATGTGTTGCAGTGTTCGAAATACAAGTCTTACGACGAAACTATTGAACGTGCGTCCACTGTGCTGATCTACGAAAATAATACACTCTTCAGACGAGGGATGTTGACGTTTTAATATGCGTGACAAAGCACTCATTTCACAGCACTCCAACATATGTAGCGAAAAACGGCTTTTCGAAAGCGCTGTATCTGAAAATATAAGCCTCAGATATAAAAAATACTCGTGGGCCCTCCACTAAACCATGCTACAGACTTTCCAGGGTCACTGCTTAAAGTCCCATAGGAACACGCAGCACTACAACACTGTGCGCCAGTTCAGAAGATTCGCTTAGTGGCGATGGCGGAATTAATGCACGTAACAATGTAGCCCTTCTGGGCCTCACATGCGGGAATTAAGACCAGGCTTCACCATGCGTAGGCGTATAGGAAATGAAATGCCAAATTCGGACAAAGTTCTCTCAGACGTTTATTGTGGTAGTGTTTTCGACTAAAGATTTTTTGTTAGAGATTGAACGCATCTAGATTTGTAAACCTTCCCAATCTTAATTTTTTAATTCTAAATGCTTATTTTATTATTTATAAAATTGTGACATTTTATAAATAATTAAGTGAATTTAAAATTTGACAATTACTATTTTAAGAGTTTACAAATCTAGATGCGTTCAATCTCTAACAAAAAAATATTCGGTTGCAAATACTACCACAAAAAAACGACTGAGAGATCTTTGTCCGAATTTAGCCTTTGATTCCCTATACGACCATGCATGGTGAAGCCCGGCCTTAACTCCGCGTAGCCGGGAGCACTGAAACAAGTTTTAAAAACATTTGGAATCGCTCATATGGTCCTAGCGCCCATCACTTCCACTAACAACAAGTGAAGCGGAACCACAGTCGACTTGCATTCGAGAGGAACAACTCCCGGGCCAGCCAACCCGAGTTCAGTTTCACACACTTTGCCGACATCAGTGCAGGTGACTGCGCACTAAAGGCTGTTCACGATCAAGTGAGCACTTTTGAAATCAACCTTAGAAAAACCTCACTGCCCATCCCTACATATACTTCAACGGGCGCACTGAGCGACATGCCTCCGGTAAATTTGGTAACGATAGATCAGAAGTAGTTCCATAACTTAACATCGAATAAAAAGTATTAGGTACACACTTGTGATAAGTTAAATTATTTATTTCGCTGTGTTTTTTTTAAAGGATCAAAGTGTAAAAATAAACATATTTTAAAATATTTAGGTTTTTTTTTTTTTTTTTTTTTTTTTCTCCACATGACCGACGCATGAATAAAGTGATGAGGCCCATGGCAGTGTTAATTTCACATAAGACGGGAGAACAGACAACGGGTATACAAGTATATCTCAAGCAAGGCTTTCAAAAGTGCTCACTTTACAGTGAACAGTTCTGTTTCATTCCCCTGGTGCAGTAACATATTAATCTGACTTCGTTATGTCGGATGTCATACTGCGGAACAGCAATAAATATAAAATTTGAAGGTCTACTCTTGACGCAAGTTGGCGTTAAAGAGAAGCAACAGTTCGGGATCACCCGCCTGATTCAGATATCACGTGACCAGGGAAGGCTAGTGGTGGGGGAAAAGAAGGGAAGTAGGAAGGGGAATCGTAGCGTCGCCAAGGAGATGCAAGGCGGCGCGGCGATCACGCGGACACTGTGGCAACTACCACGAGACAGAGCAGAAAATAATTCACAATGAAAATTAGATACAAAAGTATTTCAGAATTAGTAAATTGTACATTTTCTACAATCAAACATTTCCAATAACACCTCAGAAACTGAAATTATGACACAAAAATGGGGTGTGGCTGTGTTGGGGACACGGCCGTTTGTTTTGCGGGAATACGTCTACGTTGATGCGATCGGACGCCTTGATGTTTATTTTACGTCCCCGGCACCGCTTCACTCGATCATATGGGGTTTTATGGGTATCACTGGACTGCTTTTGAGATGCTCTTTCCACCCGTATACGATTTCTGTATTTCGACTTGGCTTGTTGACACGTATAAGCCGACATTGTGTTAAGTTTTCTTAATATTTTACATGAAACTCATGCAACTTCACCATAACCACGCCACACAAATGTTTTTATACATGCAATCGATTTATCTTGACGAATGCTTTCGACTGAAACTTAAACGAGCTTCTCCTAGCCAATAGTTATACTACGCGGAAGTTATGTAGCCCCAAACTGTAAGATTTGTTTGGTACAACTAAAGATCTGTTTGGCCACACGTACATCAAACAGTTTGGGCTAATATAAACATTTTTACAAGTTCGACCGAGTATATATTTGGCCCTATACAAACAAAATATTTAGTTCGATTTTCTCCCAGTGTGTGGTTCGCCGGCACCAAGACGCGTACTTCCCGAACCTGTAGATAGGTAGGGGAGGCCCCATAACGTGGCCAACACGGTCACCTGACATCACACCACTGTGAAGCTATGGTGTATGCCACACCACTTGATACGAGGGATAAGCCCATAACTCGGATACGAAGAGCAGTTGACACAATCACTGACACGCCGGAAACCTTTGCACATAATGCTTTCTGGCCAAACGTGGCCAACACGGTCACCTGACATCACACCACTGTGAAGCTATGGTGTATGCCACACCACTTGATACGAGGGATAAGCCCATAACTCGGATACGAAGAGCAGTTGACACAATCACTGACACGCCGGAAACCTTTGCACATAATGCTTTCTGGCCAAACGTGTACATCAACTGTCATTTCATTGCACTGCCCATTACATTATTATTTTGGTCGCATACTCGCCCCTGCACATTGTCGCTGCTATTAGCGGGCCAACTATGGACGTTAGACAATATTTTCTTTAATGAAATATGCACCACTTGTGCTCATCTGTCCTACTCTGGTGTTTATCATCATTTATTCGAGTACATCCGGCAGAGAAACTTCGGAGTAGGCTTTAGACACGCATCGTACTTGTATCGTTATTAGCGTGCCATATAAACACAGGGTCGCAGCTTAATTCACATCGAGGCGGCGAGTCGTCGAAGGAAAGACTGCACGGCACGCCAGTTGAACGTATTGCGCATAGAGACGAGTGACGAGTAAGCAAGAGTCGGCCTCAACAGCTCAAGCGCTTCGGGGCATTGACTGCGAGAGATGCAGGCGGGACCTGTAACAGACACTACAGTTAAAAATTACAATGTTCAAAACAACTAGTATATCCGACAGAACTTTGCCCCTAACTCTCATTTTGACCCACGAACATTTACACGCAAAAAATTACTAATGGTAACTATCCCGTGATCGCGTGAAGGTTAATTTCTTCCCGGTGTTTAAAACTGTTGGCAAGGTAGAGGGGGAGTCAGTTAGGTCAAGTGTAATCGATTCGCACAAGCCGGTATTTCCCTCCACACCATTACCCCCTCCCCCCTTCCGCAATGGCGTAAAATAAACTGCGCCACGCCCAGGTGGCCTGCCCTCCAATGAAAAAGGCTAGCTTGGGGGGGGGGGGGGTGGCATCGATCCCCCGAAGCCTGAAGGCCACGCCGCAACACGAGCACCTCCACGGGACGGCGGTCGACACGTGACTAACTAACGAAACGTGCGTGCAGGCGACTTGCAGCTCTGCTGACGTAATTCCTACCACCGACATACAGTACAAGGCCGTGCCGCTACTCACATAGACATATAGGATATTCACGGTAAAATGAGCACTTTCGAAAGCCCTGCTTAAGATCTAGGGCCAAGTCCTGTAATACGGCTACAAACATTCCTTTGTAACGTCAAGCGCGAAGTAGTTCGTCGAATGCTCAACAGATCGCTCGGGGGGCATCAGACCATCCACTGTGTTAAGTACGGAAGAGAACGTTGGTTGTCGTTGCTTTTTGTCGTAAAGGGAATAAAATATTGAACTCCTGCATTTGAGAGGTAAGAAAATGGCGGCTAAAACATTTTTACGCTTTAAGAATTTAGTGTGCCATATGTAAATATAAATAGTTATAACCCCTGATTAATCTACTGAAATATAGCTGTGCTTTGTGGCATCATCTCGCCACCATTGTGGTTCAAGTTAGTGCTGCTACCTGCCGAGAGATTATGCAGTTATAGACACATGCTGTCTCTTGTAAAACGGCCGGCAGAATACTATACCTGGCCGTTTTACAATACACATATTGAAAATAAACATCTGCATTTAATGTTTATAGAAAGGAAATGCAAGTTGTGTTGAATGCATAGTTATTGATTAGTATGCGTTTAATTATATTTTAATAGTTATTTTCATATTGAAGTCTATAAATAAAATTAATTAAGTGTCTTTCTCACAGTCAAAGGCTAGCCACTAAAAAACAATATTTATGCTTACTCGTGAATATTTAGGGCACTAGGGTGTGCAGATGTTTTATTAAAAACTGGTAACCCTTTTCTTTGTATTATCATTGAGCAGAAATAGTGTCGAAGAGAATTGAGTAAATCCAGGCAGGCCCTATATTTACGTAATGAATCCACTGCTATTAGGTGACCACCACAGTACTCAGTTTTATACTTAATTTTCTTTCTAATTGTAATGTTATTTTTAGCTTAAACTTTTACATTTTGAAAAATAAACTGAGAAATGTGTTTGTATAAATATTTTGACTGCGAGAAATAGGAATTTAATAAACATGATGCGAGAAACAGTTGGTAATAAAAGATTTTTTTACTGCAGATTCTTAAAAATGCGTGAACGGAAGACGACGCAATGCCAAAGTTGGGATTTACAAAGAATGCAAGCTGCTGTGGATGCAGTTAGCTCCAGCCATCTTACTCCTTCTGCAGCATCAAAGCGATACGACATTCCCAGGACAACCTTAAGACGTAAATTGCAGTTTGAAACCGTAAAGAAGGGAATGGGCAGGAAGCAGGACATCCCACCAGAAATAGAAGCTTCCCTCGTTGACCACATTTTCTTAATGGAATCAAGAGGATTTGGCTTGGCAATAAGCGAGGTAGAAACTGTTGCATACAAACTTGCACTTAAAGGACTAAAAGTAAGATTCTCGCATGAAAAGGGGAAGGCAGGCAAAACTTGGTTTTATGCTTTTAAAAAACGACATCCCAATCTTTCAGACAGGAAACCAGAAGCTCTGTCTTTCGCACGAGCCAGAGGCATGAACAAGGCAGATGTAACCAACTTTTTTGAGAAGTTTGAGAATTTGTTAAATGAAAACAACTTGTTTGGAGACCCTGCAAGAATCCATAATGCGGATGAAACAGGACTCCAGCTCAACAACCATGCAGAAAAAATCCTTAGTATGAAAGGAAAACGAAATGTGACGAGTGTCACTGCTAAGGAAAGAGGAGAGACTGCGACTGTACTTGCACGTGTTAGCGCGACTGGTGTTTTCCTACCGCCATTTGTGATTTTTAAGAGAGGAAAAATATGAAACAGGAATTCAGGGACAATTTACCTCCAGGTTCAGTTGTTTTCACGAGTGATTCTGGCTACATAACAATTGAACTCTTTCGAAAGTTTCTTGAACATTGCGTCACACATAAACCACAAGGAAAGAAGACAAATCTCTTGGTAGTGGATGGTCACTCGACCCATGTCAGTGACCCAGACATTTTACAATTTGCTGTTGACAACAATATCATAATGATCAGCATCCCAACCTCACATCTCGCACTACATCCAACCACCTGACAGGTCATTTTTCAGATCCCTGGAAATGCATTACTGTGGTGTATGTAACAGCTGGCTAAAGCAGAACCCAACTAGAAGCATAACAAAACTTCAGTTCGGAATGCTCCTTTCTCAGGCCTGGGGTAAAGCCTGCTCCGTTGAAAATAGTGTGAGTGGATTTCGAGCTTGTGCCGTTTAATCCAGGAGCAATTCCCGAATCAGCATTTTCTCCCTCTGCGTGTTTTCAGACGACAGATACCGAAACACCAGCAGAAAGGTCACATTGTTCATCTCAACCAACACATGCAGAGCCTGTACCTGGAAATCTGGGTTAAGTGACTGTAGTGTGTCCAGACAAACCAAGAGGCAACTGAGCTGCTCTTCAAGTGATTCGTCGCCTGACGATACGTTTAGTGAAGATTTACACAGCAAGAAAGACATAGATTCGTTATTGCAGCAGCTGTGTTCCACTACAAGAATACTGCAGAAGAAGTCATCAAGCAGATGCCAGAAGGCTGCCATTCCTACATCACCGGAGCACATAAAGAAAATGAAAGAGAAGAAAGACACGAACACTGTAAAACCGAAGAAGGAAAAGTTCAAAAAGAGTTCAAAGAATACGTGTTTGGAAAAGGCCACAGGAAAAAAAAAAAAAAAACTCAAACAAAAGTTCAGAAACTGCATGCTGGTATTGTGATGGGCTCTTTAGTGATGACAGTAATGGTGAAGTGTGGGTGTGTTGTGGAAGATGTAAGGGTTGGCGTCATGAGCAGTGTGCAGAAGCAGCAAACATTGCCAACTTTGTGTGTACGGACTGTATAAATACTTGAGAAATGATCGCTATTATCAGTGGCCGTATTACAGGACAGTCTTGCAAAATGGCAATTTTTGTCTGTTCCCAGTAACATTAAATTACCAAAATTATAAATAATGTATATTAAACTTTTGACCCATCACTTTAATCTCGATAAAATTTCTCACAATTTGACCTTTTGTTCATGTTTCTAAGTGCATCAATTCAGAAGATATAACGTATTGCATATATTGGTGGCCGTATTACAGGACTTGACCCTACTTATATGCACGTTGTGTATTCTTCCGCCTCATGTAAGATTAACATTGTCCTGGGTCTCATCACTTTATTGATGCGTCGGTCAAGTGAAACAGTGAAATTTTTTAGAAAAGTAAATATTTAACAAATCTGCTCATTTTTACACTTTGCTGCATAAAAAAACACAGAACGCGAAAGAAATTATTCGAGTTTTCAGAAATGGTTACCCAGCACTATTTATTCGACGTTAAGATCAATCGTTACCAACTTTACTGGGCGCATGTCACTCAGTGCGTCCGTTAAAACAAATGCAGGTAAGGGCGCTGACTTTTTTCTACGGTCGATTTCTAAAGTGATGGTAAAGGCTGTTCGCGATAAAGCGAGCACTTTTGAAATGAACGCCAGAAAAAAATCACTGCCTCTGTATGCATATATTTTAATGGACGCAGTGAGTGATATTCGCCCAGTAAAGTTGGTAACGATGGCAAGTATTTATATATCTTAACGTTGAATAAAAAGCGTTAGGTAACAATTTGTGATAGCATCAAATTATTTATTTCGCTTTCTGTTTTTTTTTTTAATGCACAGAAGTATAAATATTAGCATATTTGTAAACTATTTCCTTTCCTAATAATTTGACAGTTTCACTTGACCGACGCACGAATAAAGTGATAAGGCTCATGGCAATGTTAATTTTACATAAGGCGGAAGAATACATAAGGTGCGTACAAGTAGATCTTGAGCAGGTCTTTCAAAAGTGCTCATTTTACCGTGAACAGCCTATACACAGACAGACACACACAAGGCATACATACAGTAAATTCCCGTTTATCGGAACCAATTGCGACCGACGCCTTAGCGAGCAGCACATTAAAATTACGCTGTATTATATTACAAACTGAAGGGCACGTATTTAATTCAGTTGGCTTATGTGCCCATCTCACTTTTAAGTGTCGCTTTAGTGTCGAGTAATTTTACAGCAGTATATGAAGAATTTTCGGAAATTGAACACCTCAACTACGGGGGGCGATTCCTTATGAAAAATAAAGTACAAAATAGACAGGGCACCGTATAACTAAACGTAATATTAAAGGAGATATGACACTATGAAAATTGGGTTCTGAAAACGAATTTTTGCCGAATGCCTTATAAAACGCCTACAAAGTCCACAGCAAAAATGTGACTTATGCTTCCCACGCTGCAGACACACATGCGTAATGCTCGGCTTGA
Organism: Dryococelus australis; assembly: GCA_029891345.1. Taxonomy (NCBI): domain Eukaryota; kingdom Metazoa; phylum Arthropoda; class Insecta; order Phasmatodea; family Phasmatidae; genus Dryococelus; species Dryococelus australis. Next base: position 75,938,282 of record CM057007.1, on the reverse strand, counting down.
GGAAGTGATACGTCAGCACATCTACGACATGCTCCATAGCGCGCCAAATAGGCGTGTCCCATTCAACCGTGTGAGGCGTACTGTGGGTAAATCCCAAACGCCTACCCTACCGCTGGCATCAAGTACAAGGCATTCGGCGAAAATGCGTTTTCAAAACCCAATTTTCACAAGCTCATATATCCTTTTAATATTCTCTTTAGGTATATGTTGTCCTATGTATCTTCAACTTTATTTTTCGTAAGGAATCACCTCCCGCAGTTTGGGCGTTTAATTTCCGAACATTCTGTATTGCGTTTTTATTGGATTCAAAATGGCTATAGGCCGTTAACGGTAAAGTGAGCACTTCTGAGAGCCTAGTTACTTTTTCCTTTCAGCCACTTTTTATACTTTAACCACCTCTTTAAAACAACTATTGCCATGGAAGTAATAAACACTGTGTGTATATTCCACCGTACTCGGAAGTTGGCGTCTAAGGCTAAAATAAAAGTATTTATTGACTATCATTCCAAATGAGAAGGTTTTCAAAAGTGCTCATTTCACAGTGAACAGCGTATAGCAAATGGAGGCTTACTACGTGTATCTCTGCAGATGAACGGTGAGTAAAGTGACCGAAGAGATTTGGGCAGCTCAACAGCGAGGTCTTGAGAGTAGTTATAAAGGACCGATTCACCCGCACCTGGCTGCTGGCTGCCATTTTGGATGATGTCACGCCCTGCTCTGTCATTCCTCGGCAGTGTCGGTGTAACACTTCAATTTTTCCAACAATATAATAATTAGTGAATGTCTATAATTTAACTTAAATTCCACAAATGTTAATATGTGTAATCTGTTTTGCGTATGTATATAACATGTAGAATTATTTATTTTGACAGTTGTGTTGGATGAAGAATTTACGCGTGATGATAGTAGCCTATCTATGTTAAAGTTTTTTTCTTCTACGCCAGAAAGGTATGTTGCTGGTCTAGAAGTATAACTTTTTATATTTTCTCTAGTAAACAAAAAATCAGTTAACTTTTGTTTCTAAATGTCAGGCCACACCAGTCAGTTAATCAGATATAATTGATTTCGTTACAATAGGAAAGAAAAAAATGAAAAAAATGATTTTAAAATAGAAAAAGAAATCCCGAACGAGCTGAAGAACGCGGGCTTTGAGCTTCAGTAGGAATCAATAGGTATTAACGACATTACACGTTATTATTTGAAGAAATGTGAACATGAATAATAGTTTTTATTGAAGCTGTATATAGAAGAAGAACTAACTCCGTAATAAGATGAACCACAGTCAGACTCGAATCCTGTGAAGAAGTTGGTCGGAGGTTCGGTTCGAGGAGAAGTTTCGTCGAGTCCAGCAACCGGCGTACCAGTTAGAGGTAGAGACGTATCCAGAGTTCAACTCCAGGCCGAGTCCAGTTCGTTTACAACTACCGGAGAACCAGCCCGCTGAGGACGGTATTTGGAGTTCCACCCGAGGATGGGTTTCAACCGGGTAGCTGTGAGGACCGTAGTGTACAACTATCTAGAGCCTCAGATAAGCCACTCTGGTGTTGTTACGCATGCTGTCCCATTACAAGACCAGCAGTCGCTGAATTAACTAAGCTGATTGAAAATTGAAAGAATGTCATTGCGTTGGTTCATGTAAGAGATGCCATTGACAAAATAAACAGCACGTCCGTAACTCACACAAATGATGAGTATGTATCACCTTAACAGTACCAGCAGCTTACATAAGTTTAATACATATGTGAATTTCACAGATTCACTGCGGCATAAATGCACCGTGACAAACCTTACCTCTTTTCAGTGTAGGCATAAGTTCATCTCCACCGTAGAGTGTACGCCACGCATCGCAGAACTGCGACGCGATTCACCGTGTTCTGTGAACAAAACAACAGCGACATTACACCAACATACCGCATGCAACTGCAACTAAGCGGCGATTCACTAGTTTACCGCTGGATATAGGCGGCACTGGCTAGCATTACATTAGCGCACTGTGTGGTCACACAGGGGAGGGGGAAGAAAGATATGGTTATGCTCAAGGATAAAGACGCCCTGACCGCCCGCTTACATTAAGCTGCTGAAAACGTGGTACAGACTCCGTTAACAAAAATTTTAAGTAATTTAGGGTTTGTGCCATAGTGAAAAGTATTATAGGCGGTTCACGGTAAAGTGAGAACTTTTTAAGGCCTTTCCAACAGGTATTAATCACTAATAATTATGTTTTATTGCAGCCTTGGAAGGCATATTTTTAGATTTGTGAAATGCATTCCCTGTGTTTATTAGTCAAATGACAATGTTTATATTAAAAAGTCACGGGAAGATTAAAATCAGCTAAAAGGAAAAATTTAACAGGGCCTTAAAAAGTGCTCACTTAACCGTGAATAGCCTATACACACGGGGAGCATTAGATATATAAATAAAATAAATCTCACTGTAATAATTTAGCTTTTCAGGTCCTACAACGGCTTTGAATACACATCCTTAAGCCTGGCTCAGTATAGGCAAAGCGGGACAGTTACCGAACTCTGTGATCCGAATATTGAAGTGATTTACGTACAAAGTTGGCCTTTACGAGCAAAAAACACACTAAACTAACAGTGGGTTAGCCTACGGGTAAAAGTGATAACGACATCCATTACCTTGTGCATAAAATGTGTTGAAAAGGAATGAGTTGGTACAACTCATTCAGCCTCGCCACACTTTCCGACCGCGCACGAACTAACAGTTGTCTGCTCGATGAAGAACTGTCTCATACTCGCAGTTGATAACTGGCAAGCGACTCGCAGATCGCATGTGCTCGAGCAGATAACTACCTGAACAATCAGCGTTATTAATAACTTCCAAAATGGCGCCGCAGTCGTAGCTGCTAAAGGCTGTTCCCGATAAAGTGAGCACTTTTGAAGTCAACCTAAGGAAAAAGTAACTGCTACTAACGTCATATATTTTAACGGGCACACAGAGTGACATGCGCCCAGTAAAGTCGGTAACGATGGATGGAAAGTAGTTCTATATCTTAACGTCAAATAGAAAGTGTTAGGTAACTATTTATGATAACTTAAATTATTTCTCTCGGTTTCCGTATTTTTTTAATGCAGTGAAGTGTAAAAATAAACAGATTAGTACAATATTTACTTTTCTAATATTTTCACAGTTTCACCTGACCGACGTATGAATGAAGTGATGAAACCCATTGCAATGTTAATTTCAGATAAGGCGGAAGAACACACACCGTGCATACAAGTAGATCTTACGCAGGGTTTTCAGAAGTGCTCATTTTACCGTGAACAGTTTATAAGCGCAGGAACGTATACGATACAAACAATGCACGAACGGAGCCCAAGTCTGCCAGGTGCCGGAAAAAATTAATTATTTTCCATCTGTTCCAAACACTGTTCAACTTATACACATTGTACGTGATGACATTTTCCTAGAATTAACAAGTTTTGCACTTTGTAATTTTACAATGATTTAATGCCAAATACAAAATTATTCTGCTTTTCTGCAGCCATAATAACAAATACTAACTAAATGGAACAAATGAAAAAATTTACAATGTCAACTAATGTGGTAGGCTACCGCGTGACACACATGTATGTAATCTCCCAATAACAGGCCATACATTTGGAAAAAAAAGAAAAAAGTTAAACACGGTGAAATTTTTGCATAATAAATAATAAACAGCACGTAGTAAACTTTGATTTGCTGAAAAATTAAATAAAGTTTCATACATTCAGCCTGCTAAAAACAGAAAAGTTAATGGTAAACTTTCTACATTTTATGCAAGCATGTTTATTGTACCTCTGAAAAACATAATTAATGAAATGTAGAATTTGTAAAAATCCCTAAAATTTACAAATTAAAAAACAGAAAATAATTATAGCCTTACTTTTCTTGCTCCTCCGTCCTCAATTCCGGGAGAAAATTATACACGGTGGAACTAAAATGTACCTCATAAAAAATAAGTCGAAAATACAGTGTGAGTCCTTTAAATGAGGCCCTGTGGGACATGTGTGTAACGGGGCGAGGGAATGAGGAACTACAGTCCAATGTGACAACAAAATACCTAGAGCATGTGCTGGAAGTGTCAATGGCAACCACTTCCAGCACATGCTCTAGGTATTTTGTTGTCACAACATTGGTCTGTATTGCCTCATTCCCTCGCCCCGTTACACACGTGTCCCACAGGGCCTCTTTTAAAAGACTGAACCGCCACCGCCGCCATTTTACATCACTGGGACGCTACTCCCTCAGCGCGGGGGTAGATCGGTCCCTTGTGAGGGACCTTGGCCACCCAGTTGGTTGTCAGTTAGCTTGCGGAGGCGAGGAGAAGCTAACCCCCTCCCCCTCCGCACCCATCAAACTTACTTTATGCTGCAAAGCTAGCATTCTTTTACAGGATTCCCAGGGTAGCGCCTGGGAGCTGTTTCCATAGCTGAGTTTTACTCTCTTTTCCCCTGCCTGTACGGGATAAAAGAGAGTGGCGAAGTTAATTGAATTTATCAGCGCGGAATTTTAAAGTTCAGGACTTGTGAAGTACTGTCACGAGCTCCCTGTGAGAGAGCTAGCGACAGTTTGGTATAAAAAGCGGAGGTTAATAGCCAAATTAAGTTAAATTTACGATATAAGTAGCTTTCCCATGACTGGAGTGGCAAGGGTTTATATAATTAAATTAATTATATGTATATTGAAGTGGTGAATTTAAGTTTCGCGAAAATTTATATCAGTGTAGTTGTTTCAGTTTCAGTAATTACTTCATATCTTATGAGTTAATGTTAAAACCATTAAATAATCTGATTGGTGTGTAAATGCATGTCTGAATGTACCGTGACGAGCGGCTAAAAGTCAAGTACAACATGTTAACTCGGGGAAGTCCGAGAGCGATATGGCTGGCGCGATGCTAGCGCCAACTAGTTTTGTTAAACGTGGTCGATTTTTGTCCCGTACCGATCGGAAAATTCCGGCCAGTTTCGGGGCCTTATTTCTATGAAATCGGGCGGTATAATTGCGCTAAAGGCGTGAATCTATATTTTTAAAGTTGTTTTGAACTATATTCCGTATTGGTAATTATTTAGACTTGTAAAATTCGAAAGCAGAGCCATGAAAACACATCGCGTGAGTGAAGTTAAACAGTATAATAGGCCAGAGGGCTCTGATTGGCCGAGAGAACATGGGGGGGGGGGGGCGGAGCTTATGAAGTTGCTCGAGAGATGGCAGCATGGTCGTTAATTTACCGTCAACAGCTTTTATTTGACACGGAAAAATTTTAATAAATTAAAAGCGGTTGTAATTAAAGTTATTAAATCGTCTTAAATAAATAATTGGTGCTGCAAAACTTAAAATGCTCAGTTGTGTACGACTAGAATATATACGCGATTATTTCGCTCGTCATCATGATTAATATTTGTGTAATGTGTTGCGGAGTCGCTCCAGTACAGAGTAGGGGAAATTGGTATTTGCGGGTCTAGTTGACGGGCTAGGGGGCCGCAAATGACGCCATGGCTTCGAGAAGTAGCCAGGTTCTCTCATGTTTTTCTGTGATGTTGCGGAGTTTTAGTATGTAGGGGTGGAAATGAGCCATGAGCGAGGCGAAGTCGCATGCTCTAAGGAATTCCATGAGTTCATGGAAATCCTGCATTACGCCTCGCATCTCTCCTGGCGAATTTCGCTGGCGAGGGCGGGACTGAAGTTGTGCATTTGGTATTGCAGGGGTGTCAAGAGGGGGAGCTGGTTTGTGAATAGACGCAGAGAGTGCCTGCGAATACGTTTTGCCAGGCTGTAATGTCCTGACTGTGAACCTGGACGGGGCAGGAGGTTGTTTTGCAGTTTTTGGCGCGATTTTCGTAGCAGCAGCAGTAGTTCTTTTCTGCACCAAGTCCAGGAACTTGGGGCAGGCTTTTGAGAGAGCTGTGTGTTCGCCTGCGCAGTTACAGCATGTCGGTTTGGAGTTGGTTTCATTTATTTTGCAAGCACTCTCAGGGTGAGGGCCTGCGCAGTGAGGGCATTTTGTCGGCATGGAACAGTGATTTTTGGTGTGTCCTAGAGCGAGACAGTTACGGCATTGTGCCACGTCTGTCGGCCGTTTCTGGTATTGTCGAGGATGAACTATTGTCATATTTATTCTCGTGACAGAGTGCAGAGGAGGGAGAGAAGTGTTCTGCGCCGCCGTGACACAGAAAAAACGTTGCGGCTCCAACATGAATTTGTTTGGGTCTGTTTGGTCTGTGATACGTTTTTTAAATTGATAAATGTGCTGGATTGATCCGGCACATTCCAGGTCTGCCTTGATGTCCGCAATGTCGGTTGTGGGGTGGAGGTCAAAAACGACTTTCTGTGGGAGCTCGGAAGCTTGACAGAAAGTAAAGTAATGGATGTAGTTCGCTTCTAGCATTGTGCGAGCAGCTGTGAAAAAATCAAAGTTTTTAGGGAGGATTTGCGTTCCCCGAGCTGTGGGGAGAAGGGAGAACCCGTCCCTACTAATAGCTCGCAGTTTCTGAACAAGTAAGTTGTATTTAGTGGCGTCAGGAACCACTAATCTGTACTGGTTTTGTTTTTTCTGTCGTGTTTGTGGTGCAGCCGTTTGTGTTTTGTGGGTGGAGATGCTTGAAGAGCCGGGACGATTAACTGCTGAGGTTTTTTCTGTTACCTCCTTAAGCGGGGAAAACCTATTTTGTGTAGGAATGGTGTTTGTATGTGCCTCAGACGACACAGAATGGAGACGCTTGTTCTCCTGCGTGGTTGTTCTGTCACCTTTACGTTTTACTATCTGGAAGTCGGTTTCCATTTCAAATGTTTCATTTCCTGCGGCCGGTGTTGACAGTCGGGAGGAAGTTGGTGTGGTCATTGTTGGCGTCGTTGGTTCCGTAAGAGTAGCCAGGAGTATGTCAATATGGTCGGGGATGCCTTGAGGAAAAATGTCGTAAACAGTTTGGTGATTGGGTCGTCTCTTTGCCAGTTCTAAAAATCGCTTGTTTTCCCGGAGGTACTGTAAGGAGTACGGGCCAGTTCCCGTCATCCACGACGGCTCAGTCGGTTCCCCGCCCGCCGCCATGACCCGCGAGGGAGGTGGGGGAGGGGTAGGCTCTTTGTGGAGCGACTCTCGATGTGGTGTTGTTTGCAAATTGCGAGAAATTGTTGTTAGAAAAGTACCTAAATCGGTGCTATACACTGTGACCGCTGACCCACTAGGGGCTAGGCTCAAGATGACCTGTTTCCAGGCCGATCACAGTGTACAGGATGTGTGCCACGAGCTATTAGTCGTATACAGCCAGAAGAAGCAGAGACGCACCCCCCTTAGTCGAAGGCAACACTGTTGTGAGGATTGCTGTGTGAGGTAAAGGACTGAACCTGTATATACAACCTTCAGTTATTTCGCCAAAACTGACCCCACACCGGGAGAAGGAAGGAAAAGGGTGCGCGCGCAGCCGACAGTCGTGTACTGTCTGTTCGAAAAACACCGGTAGCAGATAATGTGCGTGACTGTAGTTGAAAGGGAATGGTAACTACCAGAGATGCAGCAAAGTATTTCACAGCAGAGAACGGGAAATAATAAACATCCCGATACTGATGACGTTTACCATGGTTCGCCTTTAGTAGAGCCATTATAAATTCAGTACAATTTTTTTTTTTTGGAGGGGGGTGACATTTAATGCTGTTGAAAATCTATTTTTTTTAAAGAACTGCCTAAGCATATGCATATGGAACATGTTTACACACCAGCATTATAATGAGATCCAGACATTGTTTGTAGAAGATATAAACCTACAGATTTTTTGTGTTTCTTATATATTCGCCTTTCTCATTATTAAGAGCTTGTAGGTAAAAAGGTTCTGTTATTAAAGGTTTACAATTTTTAATACTTTCGGTAAAACCTGTCCATAACAAATTATAGTATTAAGTTATTTTACAGTGTAAAGTGCAATGTTTGCATGAACAATATTGTTACAATTCCTGTCTCGAAATACATTCGGCTAAGCCAAGTTCGTTAAGGGATGGAAGTCTTAATTAAATAAAAGAGTTAATTATAATTTCCTAATTTTATTTACAATAACTACAAACAAAATTCTCTCAACTCAACATATCACATTAAATTGGTATAACTCTTACTGTTTACAATTAATTACTTCAATTAATACAATTTATAACTATTTCAAATAAATCAATGCAACTAATTAATTAAAAATTACTCCCAAGACACTAACAAAATCTATTCAATTAATTGATAAATTATGCGTCCATATTTGACAGTTGCAATATTTACAATAAAATCCGTATAACATGTTCATCCAGTCCCACCTCAGTTTAGTCCATGTACTACCAGTCCGCAGTGTTCTAGAGTTCTCCGAGTACCCCTCGCGCACCATAGCCTTCACATTCAGCCCTAAGACTTCTACCAAGATGCCTGGTCGTTGGACTGCTGCACTATTTATAGGGCCATAGGCCATCATCCAAAAATTTCGCTAATTCCCTAGTTGCGCCGAGTGTCCTAATTCCCACAATATTCTTGCACCTCCAGTATGTTTGTAGGCTCTTCAGTACGGCCCCCGTGATGCCAGCCACATCTCGCCGCTGTCAATCATTCCCGGGCTTCCTCAGGAAGGGGGGGGGGGGGGACGGAAAAGTTTGTTCGTCCCGAACAGACTCTCCAACATCAGGGCCTTCGCAGAGCGCCAGTCGGTCAATGTGTACAACGTTAAACTTGTACTTATTAAATTGCACTAAAGAACTTATAAAATATTAGGACTGACTCATAGAGGTATATTGCCTTAACTGTAAACAAAATATTCTGCTGCTCACTAATAACGATTACAAATAACTGGCTTCATCTCAAAAATGAAAATAAGGCAAACTAACATACTGAATTTCTTAATAAAATATGTTATCTATGCATTTATTATAATACACAGTCTAGATTGGGACAGGTAAGTATCCTTGAAATATTGAATTAACCTCAGCGCATACTTGCAGGATCAAAACAAAGATCCGCCTGCACTCCAAAAAAAAAAACACCTGTAATTAAGGGATACAGAATTTTACTATAAATGTCCTAATTTTCCGTCCATATCAATTATATAAAAATACCCAAAAATACCAAAGTGGGGGAATTAAAAAAAAAACTGATGTACCTTAAATTTTCATTAAAATTTTACAACTGCACAACGAGGTTGGTATGTGTGCGGAAAGCATAGTAAGAATGGATATTAACTTTTTACCCTAGAAATGTTGGTTCACACGTTAGCGGGAATTTTTAATGTAGTGCATTTTACTTTACTATGTGGCAATTTAGGAAATAAATTAAAATTTGAAAAATAATTTTTGTATTGATATACTAGAATTTGTAAGATTGTGATGATGTTTACGTAAGTACATGCGAGGCGAGTGATGATGGAGATCGCTGTATCCTATGTTCGCATCAGTCGTTGACAAAATGATCTGTGTCAGTGATTCATCTGTTGAGACGTTTGCACGGGGCTACGTGTGATGGACGAGAAATAAGTATAGCGATTGCTTGGTAGATATGTTCTGTGGCGAATGGTAAAGTTGTTACTTGCAAGAATTGTACGGATACATTCGCGGGCTGTTGCATTAAGTGGCTGTGAACTTCTCGGGCAGTGGGGAACAAATGTCTTGTCGTCGACATGCGTGGTAATTTTGGAACTAGTCTCGCCCCCCCCCCCCCACCTTTCACTTTCATCTTCTTCGCAAGTCTATTCGGCCATACTCGCGTCTACCTTTCGAGAGATCTAACCTCGCGGGAAGTTTGCTAAAGATGTGCGCACAGTCTCTCTTGTTTTTTTAAAACTAATCTATATGGTGTTGGCTTGGATGATATTTACACGATATTACATTTCCATTGAAATGAAATTAGTAAAACAGTATATGCATATTCACCCTCGTCGGTATTAGAAGCAAAGAATGCCATAGTATAAATGTAATATCTTTGTTGGGATTAACATTACAATATCTCGGTGTATATATATTTTAACTTTATCGATGCGAACTATTCCAATACAAAAAAACTTAGTCTCGTTGGGAGACGAAGCAAGGTTTAAATCGCAGTTATTCTTTAATAGACATTTCTGGACATCTTGTCTGATTGGTAAATGAATTGGAAATTAGATTAGGTTAACATATTTACTTTTTTTAACAATGAATAACGTTAAATTTGATTTTTGGAGCATATCTGGGGAAAAGTATGTTTTTAGTTAATGTAAGGGAATTAATTAATTTTTTAATATGTAATAAATAGAAAAGAATTAATTTTGAAAAAGAACATTATAACAATACACTATTGCGTATATGTGAAAGGCATTTTGTGATACTGTAAACGCAAAGACGAGTGTGTATAGTCTTTCCCTATACAAAGCGGTCAGCTGTATCTTTTTCGGAATCTTTTTCGGAATGCGTAGAGACAGGTTGTTGGAGGAAGGGAGGGTGGGGTGGGTAGACCTTCGTTGTCTGATAACCTGTGGAAACTTTCTAGAAGAGTGATCATTGACACGGGAGTTGCTGAGAGAACAAAATAAGGTTTGGGAAAGATGGGTCGTTTAACTGATCAGCAGTATTCTTGATAGTTACAACACTCTGAGTGTATAAATTAAAGATAAAAACCAAAACGTTCGTTAGACGGAAGTACGCAATGGTTCTGCTAGAATGTGAATTTAAGGGTGAAATTAATCTCCGTGTTTGTTAATTATGTGAATATTACTTATGCATGTTTTTCTTTTCCAATATGCGAAAAAAAATCAAAGTATCTTTTGTGGTTACCGAATCGAGGACTAATTTCTTAAGTCAACAGACCTTACCCCACAGCTTCATCAAATGTGAATCGACAACTGCTCAATACGCAAATACTAAATATGTGCATTTATTCGATACATAAATAATCTCGATAGTTTGTTAAGCAAATAAAAAATTCTATCCTTGATGGGCTATGAAGCAAGGAGTATATCCTCAATCTTATATCCCTTACCCCGCAGCCTTGTCAAATGTGTTTCAAATCGTTACACAAATACATTCAAGTAATAAGAATGAGCAATACAAGTTGCTATGAATGAACTGAAATGGTCTGGTTCAAAACTTATATAAGTAAATATTTATTAAATAAAATTTTCGCATTATATTTTAATGCCTTCCAATATGGGCGCTAGCCCATCAGATTTTCACTACAGTAAGCCAAGTCGCGAGCGCCGATATTTGAGCATGCTTGCACAATATTTGAAAAAAAAAAAAAAAAAAAAAAAAAAAAAAAAAAAAACACACACACACACACACACACAAAATTTGTAGACTCTTTACATAAGTGATAAAAAAAATGGCAAGTTTTAAAAAAGAAATTATGTTAGGTAACATCATCAAACATTTTATTACACAAATGTATTTTTTGGGAGAGATGTGTGTGTGTGTTCTCTTGAGAAGCTAATTTCGCCGGTGTATAGAGAGATAAAGAGTTGACCGGTAGGTGATGTGCGCTAATGGCAGTATTTCGAACCTTGCAGTTTCTCCTTTCGAAGGGATAGCGATCTCTCGAGTATCCCTGGAGATGCAAGCTGGTTGCGAGGACATTGTCTGCCATCTCTCAAGCCGGTGGCTCATGTTCAGACCCGTCAGTATTTACATCGACTTGCTCAGTGTGCCAGCGAAGTGCGACTTAGTTCTAAGGATATATGCAAATCTTAGCCAATGTCAAGTGTACAGTTGTAGCGAGAGGTTGTGTAATTCATTTCTTGGCACATGAAAAAAGGCAATTATGTGAGTGCATATGTATTATTAATTATTTTATTATTTTACATGTACAATTAAATAAATAATTTTGCATAATAAGTAAATGGGGTAAGTGTAGGATTAAATAATCCAATTAATTATTAAAATATTCACCCAGTCACTTGTTTAGAAATCTTGCACGGGCTTCTCGTAGTGCTCAGAGTCATCGTAGACCCAACACGACACTGTTATAATTGATTAATATAGTTTACATTAATTTTAGTAATTAATAATGCAAGCGAAATACAGGTTTCTCGAAATTCTCCTTACAAACTCCTAGGACTTGTAGAGAGGACTGAGTAGACTATCTTTTGAATAGGAACCCACATCCGGAAATGTACCGTTTTCGCGCTACAACCATTTCAAATCAGGTGTATCACTCGTCCACTTCTGCTGAGGGAAAGAGCAATGTCTCGGATGTACCTGTGTTGGTATGCAACCGGGTAGGCAGTACATTACTTCAGACAATCACCTGATGGCATGCGACATCTTCCCTGCCTCAAGCCCCATTCCTGCGCCTTTGTGTCTCCGATTAACATGGCTGAGTACATGTTTGCGGAATATACAGACATGATCCTTGTGTATGGCACAGCTGAAGGTAATGGAAGAGCAGCTCGTCGACTGTATCAACAGCGTTATCCACAATGTGCGACACCATCGCATACCCTTACGCAAAGACTCTAAAAACCAGATACCTTCACCGCCGACAGGAACGACTGTGGTGCTCCAAAGAGACGCCACACTCCCGAATTGAAAGAGGCTGTACTCTCTCACGTTGAACAGAGCCCGTCAGCGAGTATGCGAACAATTACGCGTGCAATGGGTGTTGCTCCCAGCATAGTCTGGGAGGTTCTGCATGAGCAACTACTACATCTTTACCACCTCCAAAGGGTACAGTGTTTGGATGCAGCTGATTTTGCACCACATGTTGACTTCTGCATGTGGTTCCTGCACCACTGTACCGACGAGCCCATTCCCACGCCGCATTCTGTTCACAGATGAATGTAAATTCACTAGGAACAGTGTTCTCGATTCTCGAAACAGCCATTTCTGGGCAGACGAAAACCCTAATACCACGCATGTCCAGGGATTCAAGCACAGATTTTCTATCAATGTGTGGGCAGGTATTCTGGACGGCCATGTGTAAAATACCTGATTTGAAATGGTTGTAGCACAAAAACGGTATGTTTCTGGACATGGGTTCCTATTCAAAATATAATTTACTCAGTCCCCTCTACAAGTCCTAGGAGTGTGCGAGGGGAATTTCCGAGCAACCTTTATACAGGATGTGTCACGTTGAGTGCGCAGCTCCGAACTTGACTGTTTCCAAACATATAATGAGCATTTTAAAAATAATTTTCTCCATTTATATATTTTATACGATGACAGCGGTGTTGGTTATATTGGTTAATATAAGAAAACTGAGGTCAGTTGAGTTCGAGCTGTCCTGGGGGGCAGATTTGTAATTAGACTCTGTATTTACGCTATGAAATCTCTCTGCATATATATTAATTTAGTGCGCGATTGAATATTCAATGCGCATAGTAATTAATTGCAAAATTAAATAATATAATCAAATAATTCACTACGCGATTAATTATTCATTGCACGAATGCATGCATTCACCCTACTCCCACTCCCTGCCCAATGCAACTGCCTGTGCACTTCCCAACTCCTCACTTGTAATCCAGCTGCCCAAGAGACAGATGTGATCAAGGGGGTGGGGGCGTAACCCTTCAAGATATCAAAACCAGTGGCTATAACGATCAGTACGATCTGTTAACGATAAATATAGTTCTTATCACTGAAGAGCAATTCTGTAACATCTGTTTTCCTACAAATGTCGGTACAGTAATCGAAAAATTTCATTAACTACGATGAGGAGAACCGAGAAATCTTGTTATCGTAACAAGGGGTACGAGACCCCTCGGTAACCTTCCGATTCGTTTTGTATTGCCTACGTCTGTAGATAAGCAGTGGTATGTTGGACAATTCTCCTAAATGCTAAACCAAAACTAGAGTAACATGAGCTAAATGAGTGAAAACCAGTGAAATAAGCTTCATTTAAATAGTCGCAGTCGACGATAGCTGTTGCGTGCGCTGGGTGCAACTTTGCAAACTGGCGGGTATACGTGATCAGCTTTAACCTCGTAAGATGAAAACACTCGAATTAAATATCAAATCACAAAAGCGATTCAGTTTACAACTTAAGCTAGCTCTTATGCCCTGTACAGCAGTTTTATATACACAGAATGCTAATTTAATTCCCAAACACGAGATATTTTGACGTGGAGATATACTTACGCTTAAGTTACCAGTAATATAATTAACACTACTAAGCAGGGCTATACCATTAGTGTTGTGGTGGTGTAGTGGTAATCGTCAAGGCTCGTAGTGCGCATGATCTAGTACAATTTTAAGTTCGCAGGTTCAATCCCACATACTTTAAAAATATTTTTATATTGTTTTACTAATATTGAAACATAACGTTCTGATTAATATATTTTAATACAACAGTATTAATAATGCAACTAAAACCACAATTGAGGCGGTAGCTAGAATAAGGGCCTATGGCTCAAAACAGCGTTATGAGATATAGAAGTGTAAAGGTTTCGCTTAGGTGTACAAATTAATATACCACTATTACAATATTGTGCACATGCTGTCGTTAATTGTTAACTCTTACAGATGGTATATATGTCCTCTCATTTTACCGAATACCTCAATCGAGTTATTCTTTTATGTATGTCGTGTTGTAAGCCCTTTTTGAATAGAATAGTTCTAAATGCCAATTAGCATTGTGATAAAAAAGGGCCTTCAACAGGTAAGTGTATAGTAATCGTAATATAAACCTACATATACTATTTTACCTTCATGAGAATATGAGAGAGTTAGTAAAACTAGTGTGATTACTCATGCATTTACATCAGGCGAAATTGAACACATCAGGTACATAATATTAACCTTTTTACTATTTCAACAAAAATACACATGTCACATGTTAGTCAGTACACGTACTATTTGACCTCAGTCCTCTTCCATCACATGCAATAGTTGTATGTAAGTACAAAAATAAACAGTGAACGTATCTGTAACACTAGTTTAACCTGAGTGACACATTAGCAGTAGCCTGGCAATGTTTTATAACTGTCTCAATGTCAGTATATTAGTAGACCTGAGTCTTCGCCCATCACATTAAATAGTTGTATGTATTACACAAACAATCAACTTAAATGTAATACTAGCCTAATCATTTTTGCTATACTGCAATATAAGAAGTATATTATTTCAAACATTTGCAGTATTGGTAATAATGTTGAATAACACTGTCCTAATGTAGGTATATTATACTTCAGTCTTCTTTCATCACATCATCTTCGTCCAAATCGAAGTAGGTATTACTATTTTCAGCTTCAGTAGGCCGACGAGAAACTGTGGGCAGCTGAGTATCAAATATATCTTGATAAAAACCTCTGTTTTATTCTGATAGGTATGGTAATAGATCAGTGATATCTTTTATTTTAGCTTTTTTCAACTGCTTTGGAGAAACAGATTAAAGTGATAGACTTGTAGGACAGGAGAGCATAAACTTATAAGACTCAAATATCAGAGAACTGCAGTTCTTGGATACAGCAATAATACCACAAGTCTTATATTTGATTATGCACTACTGATGGATTCTAAATGTATCTCCTTTTTGTTTAGGGGTTTTCTCAAAGTATGGTGTCAAAGCCTGATCCCAATCCAGAAGCAGAGATTCATCATGTACAAGTGGAAATGGTTCCGGTTTGTCCCGACAAGTTGCTATATTTTCCAAATATGACTTCAGTGTCTCAATAGATTATTTCTTTTGATGTTAGATTTCATTATCACAAAGTTGCGGCCGCACTGACCAAATTAATGGCCTCTGACGGGATAAAGATGCCTTATAGGGACTCCCAGAGTTTTAGATAGCAATGAACAAAATCTTAGCATTGTAGCATTTCTGTTTTGGCCACCTGCTGCATCTGAAATGACATAATGCAACTAGACTTTTTCTAGAAATATGTTCAAGAAATGTGTAGAAGCTAGATGAGTTATCATTGTGACAGTGGACGTTAAAAACAAAACGCCACAACAACCTCTTGTAGAACTGTTTCGTTATGTTGATCTTTGGAAGAGGGAGATTCTGCGCATAGACAAATTCAAGAGTTAGGATGTCGTCTTTCTCTTGGCACTTGTCAATGTAATCTTTTTATTGACAAGTACCTTTCAGCCTTCTTCTTATGCAGCTTGTATGCTAAAAGACATGGATGATTGGGATCATTTTCCAAATTTTTCTCGCATTCCATGCAAAAGTCACACACATCTGTTTTCGGCCTTCTGACAGTGTAATTAGTTTGGCGGTAAAACTTTAAGAAGTCGGTTTTGTAGGCCATTGCAAGAGGTTTGCCAGTGTGTTCTTCATAGTGCTCTTGAAACATACCATAAAGTCCCTTGATCGTCAAATCTGGATTGTCAAAATATAGCTGATTTGTGTGGGACGTGTAATGACTCCCACGATGTGGAATACCTTTCGAATGTGCCATCTGCCATACACAATTTTCCAGTTTCTTTGCTTTCCATGTTTACCCCGTTTTTCTTCAAACGAACTGTTTCGTAATATTTTCCTTTGCACTACTCTCACTCTTTTTGCACTTACCTTGTAAACGTCAATAAGAAACGCCCTACAAATTATTACATCAGAACCATTTTTCTTCATTTGGAAGTTCCATGTATTCTCTCTTATTACTTTAGGGTCAACAGTGACCTTATTATACTCAGACAGTTTACGATTCATGCATCCAGCATGATATGTATCTTGGGCCTCCTTGCTTTGACCACTATAAAAATTATCAAAGATGTCTTTTTGCTCAGACTTTTCACGGTTTTTAAAGCACTCTTTTGACAAAATATGTTTACTATGGTAAAACGTTTACCTTCTACTTCTAACTTGCTTTTATTCGATACATAACCTAGACCACTTTGTTTGTTCCTTTTTCTCACATTGTCCTTCCATGTATGTATGATTATCCTTTAACGTTTCACACCTTTCTTCACACGTGTGTTAAGGACACTTACCCTATCATTATTACTTATTGTATCGCTCATAATCAATTAAATGAGGACATAAATAGGACATAACTCACGAACATACAGTTAACACACACCATCACAGCTGAATTAACAATGGTCTATGATAAAAGGGCTCATAACATCAGGTCATTCAAGCAGCTCTATCAACCTCACGAAATGAAATATCCCGATCAAAGTAGGTCAGCAGACAGTTTTAAACTATGGCGGATTCATTTTCGAGGTCTCCCAAAAAAGGGCATATAGCACTGTAGACCCTTATTCCAGCTACCGCCTCAATTGTACTAAACTTATGCACATATATCAGCTAGGTTAAACAAATATAATTATACCTAAGTTTGCAAATTATATTCTGCTATGTGTATTATATAGAAAAAATTACAGATATGCTAGTAGTTGTGTTTAATACATAGGTCCTATTTGAGTGACAACTGCAATTGCTGGAAAGAAAAATCAGCATTTAACACACACTAGCTGCCATTTCGTGCCGAATTTTACTGGGTTATTTTGATACGTTGTGAGGAAATTGATAAAATACATTATTTTTATATAATTCATGTTTTAAATATATTGAAATATTAGTTTATGAAACTAAAAAAAAAATTGAGCAGCTGGGATTTGTATGTGAAACACAAAAAACCTCACAGCACGACGATTTTGCACCATGTATCAACCAACTTTGCTATCACGGCAACTTACAAGTAGAGAAAATTAATTGTTTTATATTGGAATGCATCATACATTTTAGATTCCAATAAAAAACACTTAACTTTCTCAACATGGGGGTTTTCCGGTGAATAATATTTGAATTTTCCATGATGACAGAAAATTCTAAGGCATACAGCAGAATATTATAGAGTATTTTAGACGTTCTACGCATGAATTTAATTTAATTTGTAATAATAAATAAGTCCAAAAATATATGCTCGTTAATTTAATAACTACTTTATGTCTTTATTTGTAGCAGTCTGTCTTTCAGTGCACTCTTGTTCATATCTCGTGAACGGTAATTGGCCTGTTAACTGTGTTAAACTTCGTTTAGATGTAATGGTCGGTATCAGAAAATTTAACGAAAATTTTTAGTTCATTCTTTTCCACTGGTGTTACAGAATAGCATTCTCGATATGCAACTATAGTTACATCCTACGGAATTCGTTATTAGAGTTCTACCGAAATAATTCGTTTCGAGGGTAACGAGTTACAGAATAAAAAAATAATAAAAGGGGGGGGGGGATAACTAAATCGAGGGAAAGTAGGTCGCAGAGTGTTTTTGTTGGGAGGGGAGGGGACACATCAGACTAGTTCGGTATAAAAACAGGAGGGGGGACGGGAGAGGGACCTGCATGTGCAAGATACATTTTTATGCAAGGAGTCAATTGAGGTCAAAATGATAGAGTACCGGCCTGATGGCTCTACTGTTGGTGTAATTTTGATTAATATTGTTGTAGTTATATTATTGAGAGAACACGCATGAGAGTCGTCACCCTGACCGAGCCCAGGTCATTGTAGACGGTAGCCCCTCAGTGAGACGCGAGAAGAAACACCACCAACGCCACCACAACCACCCTGAACTGAGAGACTTGGGCAGCTCTTAACATCAGGTTCTTGAGAGCCGACGGGGTAGAGTGAGGTGAGTATCGAGTAGCGCCGGTATGAAAGGGCGGGAGAAACGGGAAATCCCCGAGAAAACCCGCTGACCAACGGCATCGTCCGGCATGATTCCCACATGCGAAAATCCGGAGTGGCCCGTCCGGGGATTGAACCCGGAACGCCTTGATGGGAGCAGAGTAGACTACCACCACCTTGAATAATGCCGTTCTCCTAATGCAAATCTGCTCTCATCACAAAAACAGTGTCACCAATGGGTGAGCACGGACCTTTAAATCACGTTACATATGTGGTTAACATTCAGCAAATGAGTTGTGTATGAATTCGCCTCACTGGAAGGCCACTACTGGCTCCACAAAAAAAACCTCGCATTTTTGTGATACCCAAAACACCCGTAGTATAATAAGCGGCATTCTGAGAATCCTGGCGTCTGGCGAAGGATTGGAGGATTGTAATTAGTATATTACCTGGCGTCATGCCGAGGATTGGAGGTACGAGAATTTCCCTTTTTTTCCTTTTTTCCTGCCCAAAACGGGCGATTTCGCGTACAAAAACGTCATTTTCCCCTACAAAATTTCCCTAATTTCCCTCCCGCCGCCGGCGGCCATGTTGGCAGCCAATGCTGGGCGCCATTTTTGCCCTAATTAGCATTATCCGGCGGGTGAACCCTCATGATAATAAATGACGTGGGATCCCACTACCTCCCGAAGATGGTGGCCATCATGGCAGCCAGTGCTAATTAGCATAATTCGGGCAGTTTGCACATTGTGGCTGAGGTTTGCACAATGCGGCGAAATCGGTTGGATATCGCTTAGGATATCGACCATTTTGACGGCTAGCACCTGGCCGGCGGGAGTGGTGGGGCATCAGGGCGTTGTGAACTATAGGATCTCGTGTAACACTGCTGCCCCCGCCCACCCCATAAGGCTGTGTGTGTTGTATGCATAACACTCATAAGTATAGTTGCCTATGATTTCTGAACCATTTAAGTTATAGTTGTAAAATTCATAACATAGGCATCCACCCCGACAGGGAGAAGGATCACAGGGTCAAATATGCCACGTCATCGTATAAGCAAAGGTGGGTGTAAGTTACGAACTGTACGAGTTATAGTTGGCAAAATCATAACATAGACATCAAACCCGACTATGATAGATGGCTGTGAGTTACAAAGTGTTTGAGATACAACTACCAAAAAAATCATAATACATACATAACCCCCCCCCCCCCCAACGATGAGAAGGGACGTGCAGACATATGTCGGCCCGCATGTCTCCCCGTTCTTACTCACCTCTGTCTCTCCTGTCCCCTCAGTGCCACCGCCTGGCCACACACACACACACACACACTTCCTCCGTGCTTTATCCCCGGCACCTTCAGGGCGGAAACAATGTCGCTATTGTGCTAAGGTCTTAAATAGAAATAACCATACACGTCGGTATGAGAGATTTGGCTGTGTTGGAAAGAGGCCAGTGGAAAAGTATGTGTCATGATGTGAAATTCCGCCTTCTAACATGCAGCTGTATGTCAGTATAGTAACAGAGATACGACTGGCTAACTAGATGTCTACAAAAGGCTTACCTTCGACTCATGGAATGTGAAAATGTCAATATATACAGCATGTGGGATTGGTTGAAAAATTAGTGTGTTGCTGTTATTTGAAGAATGAACATCAGCTAGCGCGACGATGGAAACTACTTCAGACAACCATTTGTGCTGGTTCTGCAAGAAGTCATTTGCCAACAGCTGCCATTCTCGTCGACATGAACCTGGGTGTGCTATGAACATGAATCGTTCTGTATTAACGCACTAACAGTGTAATTCTCAATTTGGACACAATGATTACTTAAAACCTCATCTTGCATCATGCGATGGACTCTCGCCCGTGCATGCTGAGTACTGTAGGTATGCATTGGATACTGGCGCACGCTTACCATTGAACCTGAACATTGCCGGGAATTCTCCTCAAGCATCAAGTGTCTGTACCTGCTATAGTGGATACTCGTGCACCATCACCATAGGCATAATGGGTCCTGGACATGTCCAATTCTCTGCAGACATCACTGTATTTATTTTCTACTGTAGTAGGGCCCTTAGTAAAAGATCCAGAGCATGTCAACATGAGAAACCCAGTCAATATTCGATGCAGTCGAGCTGGGGACTCTTCACTCACCAGTGTTATAGATGCAAACACGAGTTCACATGTTATCAACTGACAGGAAGCGTTCCAGTCGAAGCATGATGTAAAATATGTAACTATCAGGAAAATTTATTGTGTGAGACAAGTGACAACCATATGAAGAATTGGACATATTAAAAGAAGTTATTACACCACCACCTACGACAAGCTCACCCAGTGAGAATGGGTTCATCCTGAAGGAATCTGCTGTCCATGGTGTAATGAAACCGTACATCGCATCTGGCATAGCAAAATATATTTGTACATACTTTAAGCAAATGAAGCAGAGTATCGTAGATTAAGTTACAGATGATGAGGAAAAAGATGGTGTTTTTAAATATAATATGTGGTCGGAATGCATATATACCAAACAGGAACCAGATAACGATGAATTTAGTCGGAAAGCCTTCACTACAATCAATATTCCACTGTATAACTCACTCAACATTGCGGCCAGTATAGAGGCCAGTATACAGAAGATTTGCAACAAGGAAGAATAGTACATTGGGTAAGATTTAGGTTGGACGTTAAATACGATAATTCATGTACAGTTGAGAACGAATTTATTTAGGCAACTTCGCAATTAGGTTCTTGTGTACTGGAGGAATGAGCCAAGTGCTTGAAGCACAGCTCCCTGCTGGGTAAAGGTGTAGATAAGTCATACAATTAATTTTATGCTGATACTCATGTTATGTTCGCATGCATAGTGGTTTAATACAAGTCAGAATAGACTTGTCGGCTCAGTTGCTGTTCGAACCATGAAGAGTGAACATTGTCTGTGGATACCGTGCTCATAGATGAAGATGGAACAGGACATCACCATGAGAGAAGCAATGTACTAAAGGACCGACCTCCAGAATACTAACATGCGATATGTGTGGTGCTACATTTGGTAAAGACGATAATCTCGAGACACACTGGTACATAAGTAACACATTTGCTGGCATGCACCAGCATGGGTTGTAGCATAAAACAAGACTAGCCTTCCTGCATGGTGTTCCAAACCAGTGTGCGAAGAAGGAACTACGAGTACTGCAGAGCTCGATGTGTGCGAAGAAGGAACTATGAGTGCTGCAGAGTATGATGTGTGTGAAGAAAGAACTATTAGTGCTGCAGAGCATGAACCAGACAGATCATCAGGAGTTACATATTAGACCTGCACCGCGAACATGTGAAGTGAAAACCCAAGATGCTACCCAGGACACCAACAACGAATCTGTGACCTCCAAATCTGCTGGTGATGCTGATGTGTATTCTACTGTTGACGATGTGTCGACAACTGTAAAGCAAAAGTGTACACGTGTTGCTGGTGATGATGCATATTCAATGGATGACTATGAAGTGCCGACATTTGTCAGGCGAAGGCGTACAACCCAATAACCTAGTTGATAGACTTTGGTTGTTGGTTTCCTCACAGAGGGTTGGATATATTTCTGTCATTGAAGAGATACATGCCAGTATCGAACTCAGTGCCAGAGGCTTTATTGAATGATATAATAGATATATGTATAGGTGTATGATTTGGGTACGCACGTAAATAAGCACACTAACAAAAATATGTTATTTTTCTTGATACCTACTGACTAAGCAATGTACCTTCTGCTATGTGTTAGTGGTATGCTAGAGTGGGACCCCCAGTGCAGTTTTTTTTTCGAGCCTCTGGCTGCATGTATTTCCAATGAAAATGCATACATTTTTTTAATGTATGTCGTGTTGTATTTCTTTCCTTTCGTATACTTATAAAGTCAATTGGGGTAAGCAAGCAGCTGTCTGTAGGGACCTGGGTTCCAGGCGTAGCTCAATGGGTAAACACAACATCGAGAATATTATAGTTCAACGGCTAAACATGTTATGCTACACAGAAACTGTCTTAAGTTCTTACATTAATGGTTCCGGTCGACTGCTTGTAATTTAAACGGCTTGGTACACACATTGAAGTGTCCGACAGAGTATTACTATCTGTAATTACAAAGGATCGGTACATAAGTGCAGGTCGGAGCCAGAGTATGATTTTATGCTAGTTTCTTCATGGGCAGTGGGACAGACGAATGTCTGCAGGCGTATCACCATGCACTCTCAACAGGAATTAAACCCACGCCCCCTTTTACTGGAACCAGTGTTTATATCAGACACCATAGGCCACTCGGCCAACCTAACAATTTGTATTAGTGATGGAATTACATGACTTTTTTTTTGTCGAATGGCATATGATGTATGGTCTGCTTGTGCAATATGCACAGATTGGTAGGTACATTTCCTTTCGTTCAATTTAGCGGACGATGGGAGCAAGCATGCAGAGCAATGCACACAACTATCTCTCTCTCTCTCTCTCTGTGTGTGTGTGTGCATGTGATGGGTATGGTACACGAGTGCAGCTCGGGGACTGTCTGTAGTTACGAACACTGTTGTAGACAATGACAGTTACTCCCTTTGTGTTGGTGTTTTAGCAGTGGGGCCCCTTGCTTCCCCCTTAACGAACGAACATCCAATGTCGGCTTTATGACGACTTGTATTACCACACTACGGTAATCGAACCTGCGATACCACGCAGATTGTTCAGGATACATGCGTTATTTCATTTCAATAGAATACCAGTACATACATTGACAAGGGTGAGGTGTTGGGGTGCAGTACTTGGTCGGTATATACAGTGCATGCAGAGCAGCTGGTCATTACAGTCTCCACTTCTAATGAGGTCACGTCGATGATGGCGAGATGCACTCGTGGCCTACGGGTAATTCACTGCTACCCGAGTTGAGGTAGGTGGTTATTCGTTTCGTAATAAGTTTATCGGTCTAGCATGTGTTGTATTACCTACATACATCGAAGGCTTGCTTCATGATGCATGAGTGCAAGGTCGATCCCCTCTCCCCACATAGTGGTGTGGTACTAACTGAATGTCTGGACGTATGTTTGTGCATCGAAGGTTCGTGTATGTATGTGTGTAATTGTTATTATTATTACCTGCTTCGGTACACGAATGTGGGTCGGAGAAAAAATGGATTAATACATCCTGTGTGAGTATGTTTGTGTGTACCACTTTAACAGTTTCATTTATAATGCTTTCTTTTGAGCTGGTGGAAGTATTGCTTCCTTACCAATATGGCTGGGAGCTTTATTTCCGTAATGTTAGGGACAGCAGATTTTTTTCAACAAGCGTATTTCAGAAGCTGGTGATTAATTGTAAACTATTGTCTTCATTACTCAATGTATGAACACCAAACTAATCAGTGCTAGCTGTGGTGCTTATATTTGTGCTTAGGACACAATAGACCCCTCGATCCTTTTCGGTGACTGTTGGTAGTTGTATCTCAAACGGTTCGATAGTTACGAGCAACTATGCGTATACATAGCGATGGGGCAAACATAACCCCTCTATCTTTCTGTCAATATTTGTAGGGATGACGTCTGAATGCTGAATCTTGGAAGTCGCATTGTCCAGCATATTGACAGCTGGTGGTGGGGTGGACAGTGCGCCGACGAAGGCCATTTGTACAAAGATGGTCACCAGTGGTGGTGGTGGGTGTCCATGATGGTGGCCAGTAGGCCAACGCGTAGGAACTGCTGCCAGGGTGACCCCCCACACCTACAATTTATGGCTATGTTATACGGTTCGGAAATTATAGCCACCTATGGTTATGTTGTAATAGAGCATACTTGACCCATGACCATTCTCATAGTCATGGTGGATGCCTATGTTATGTCCTGATCATGAGGGTCAGAAATGGTGTCCGTTCTTTGTTACATATATGCTCAGGGCGTCAGCGCGTTGTGACGTAGCTGGAGCTTGGCCACGCGGTGGCGAGTGTGCGAGGAAGTATATCCAGGGGTGAAGGGGGCCGCCGGAGGAGGGAGACAAGAGCTAGAGAGTGTGAGGAAGTGTAGTAGGTGAAGATGCCGAGGGGTAAAGAGTGCATGAGGAAATGTGTGTGACCTTGCCGAGGGAACAGGAGAGAGAGGGGGTTCTATCGTGCACAGAAAGGCAGGACTGGTCATTGTGATCTCCGCTTCCAGTGAGGTCACATCGTCGACGAAGACGAAGATGACAACGACAATGGTGAGATGCTCTCGTGGTCTATAAGTATTCTCTGCTACACCCGTTACGGTGGGGGATAATTCATTTTCGTAGTAGGATGCTTAATGTTCTAGCATGTGGTGCTGTGTGTGGGACTCTGCTGTCTAGCGATGACTGTGTATTCATTGCGAATGACATCTCATTACATACGTACATAAATACATTGACGTCTCGGTACATGGCTCAAAGGGTGCAAGGTCGGTGGTACTGACAGACTGTATGGAAGTATGTATGCTGTTACACGAGGACTCGGCGGGTCGGCGCGCAGCGAGTCATTGCCCGGGCAGTAGCGAGTGCTCGAGGATGTATGGTTTGGGAGATGTAGGCAGGTGGATGGAGGATAAGCGATAGAGAGAAAGCATGAGGGCGAGTGGGAGGTCACTGATCGAGGTACTGAGGATAAAGCATGGGAGGAAGTGTGTGTGTGTGCGTGGCCAGGTGGTGGCACTGAGGTAACAAGAGAGACAGAAGTGAGTAAGAACGGGGAGACATGCAGGCCGACATATGTCTGCATGTCCCTTATCGTCGGGTGGTTACGCATGTATTATGATTTTTTTGGTAGTTTTATTTCAAACGCTTTGTAACTTAGACATCTATCATAGACGGGGTGGATGTCTATGTTATGAATTTGACAACTATAACTTAAACAGTTCGGAAATTATAGGCAAGTATGCTTATAAGTGATATACACACATACACAGCCTTATGGGGGGGCAGCAGTGTTACACGAGATCCGATCGTTCGCGATGCATTAATGCCCCAACACCACCGCCGGCCAGGCACTGTGCGCCAAAATGTTCCGACATCCTCAGATGATCGCCAATTGTCCTGGGTAGACATACGTCGGCGATAGCAAGATGGCCGCCGGGAATGGCTTCTCAATTTGGCAGGAATTCCTCAATTTGCGACCGATTCCGCCAATTGTGCAAACCTCGACCACAATGTGCAAACTGCCCGAATTATGCAAATTAACACTGGCTGCCGCGATGGCCACCGTCATCAGGAGGGAGTGGGATCCCACCTGAGTCATTTTGCATCCTCAGGGGCCACACACCACATTATGCTAATTAGGACAAAAATGGCGGCCGTCACTGGCTGCCAACATGGCCGCCACTGGCGGGAAGGAAATTAAGGAAATTTTGAGGGGGGAAAGGGAAAAAATGTCGGTTTTGTACGCGAAATCGGTCGTTTTGGACGGGAAAAAGGGGAAATTCTCACACCTCCAATCCTCCGTAATACGGTAGGTAATATGCTAATTATAATCCTCCAATCCTTCGCCAGACGCCAGGGTTCCTAGAATGCCCCTTTTTATACTACTAACATTTACAATATAGAGCTTGGCTATGCACAAAAACACCAAAAGCATGTAAATACCAACAGCTTTTCCAATCAGCAAAGAACTGCCATATACCAACATCTACATAAATGTACATATCGCGTAATTTCAACTGGTAAGATTTTAATGTCTGTGGATACTAAATGGGATTTTTTATTCTTGTATATCTAACCAGGGGCAAAACAAATCCCCCTCCCCTCTCAAGCGGGATCTGGCCACCCGCAGAAGAAGAGGAACGTCTGTTAACTGCACTGGCGCCTTACCAACTATTAATATACGTAGTGCGTCATTCCCACTTGCATCCAATCCAACCAGGGCAGCAGCCATTACATAAACCGTTATTGTTAGTTCCATTGATTAAAGACGTGGTACATAGGCGGGCTTTCGTCTCTGCGTATCTCCACAACACTGGCTCGCGACGGGTTCAAGAGTCTAAAATTATTTCCAACATTTTAATCGTATTTCATCTTTTGTCGTGTTGTGGATAAAAAGTATAGAGAGAGTATGACAAGGAAAGAAAATTATTTTTCAACTATGGTTAAATGAGCGAAAGAGATTTGTATTTTATTTTTCTTTTTTTTCCCCACAAAATTATCAAAATAGAATGAAATTAATATCTTAGAATACGGCTGGAAATTATTTTCTATGTTAGTAAAATGAGATGTCGAAAATTTCTTGAAAATTTATAATGGGGTCCTCTCGTATTTCAATTATAACTATTGAGTTAAAATTCGAAGTTATAAGTGCTGAAAGTGAAACACTTACCGAAGGTTAACAAAGTGCCGTACTTCAAAGAAACTTTGCACCACGCCACTACTTATGTGAATACTGAGATTTTTTATTTTGCTTTTCGTAGTTTTTAAATGCACCTAAATGAAAGAATTAGAAAATTTGTTAAGTACTTCTGTAATGATTGCACAGTTACACTATACCGACGCATTAATGAGTGATCAGGCCCATGGCAATGATAAATCTACAAATGACGAAAGACTACACACTGTGCATTCACACGGTGGGTAGACAGGGAAAATCCACGGAATTTTGAACAGCCAGGGAAAACCTGGACATGGCAAGGAATTTCCTGAGAGGTTAGGAAATTGTGCTTGTTTAAATTGAATATTTATTTATATATTGATATATCCATTCAAAACGTTTGATATTCCTATCACTAGTGTATAATGGTAAGTTAGTGTGTAGAATTATGTGGCGTTTCAAACCAGTCCTTGCGGTGTACGATGGCAGTGATAATTCGCAAAACATGACATTTTTGTGTGTATCATAGTAGTAAATGTTGTATTATTTCCATATGTTTACATCAAACATTATGTATTTAAGCCACATGTTGCAAGTGCCATACAAGGAACACGGAAGTAGTAACATTACTAATAGAATATAACTTTTCCTACATAATTTTGCAGTATTTGTGCATACATCACATTATTGTTAAAATTATTTTAAAAGGTAGTCACGGGAATATCAGTCCATACAAATATATTTTATAAATGTAATTACAAGGCGTTAACTAAATAAAATGTCTACCAAAATTTACTTTTATTGCATCGGTACAGGTCAGTGGAAAACGTGAGCCAGGAAAATCCCGAAAAGTCAGGGAATTTAGTTTTATGTTCAGTGTAGTCTCTCTGATGTAAATAGAACTTACGCATGGATTTCAAAGGTGATCATTTTATTACGAAAAACGCACAAAAAGTTATCTAGTGTATCTGGTACTGAATTACAAGTAGTTCGAGCTCAGTCTAACACTTTTGAAGTCGAACTTTGATCAATCATGTCCCAAACGGTGCATATTTTAACACAAACACTCCCGTTAGCAATGCAGGCAGCAACGTAGCCCTCAGTCACAGATAAGTATAGGCTATTCACGGTAAAATGAGCACTTTGGAAGCCCTGTCAATATGCTGGTCAAGTGAGCACTTTCGAAAGCCCCCTTACTTGGAAAAGTCTATAAATATATTTTATTTTAGCCTTAGATGTTAACTTCCGAGTGCGGTGGAATATAAACACTGTGTTTATTAATATTACACCGCAACATTTATTTTAAAACGGTGGTTAAAGGGTAAAAAATGGCTGGAATGAAAAAGTTAGTAGGGCCTGAAAAGTGCTCACTTTACCATGAACAGTCTATAAAAGGCTACGTGACCCGAATTGGTCGACTAACTTGCGGCTCTTAACATCGAGATCTTGAGAGTCGATGAGGATGAATTGAGATGAGAGTCCACAGCAACGGAATGAAAGGGCGAGGGAAACATGAGATCCCCGAGAAAACCCGTCGACCAGCGGCGGTTAGCCTCGGTGGGAGGCGAGTAATCTAACCACTACACCATCGCGGCCCCTAAAATAACGATGTATTTTGTATGTAACTTAATGTACTAAACGCTTAATTACCAAATCGCAACCATCGATAAACAATTGACTCTTGACCATCAAATTGAATGCTACCAAATACTAAAATACTGTTCATGGTGAAGTGAGCACGTTTGAGACCCTATTTACTTCTTCCTTTGATCCATTTTTTATCCTTTAACCACCATTTAAAATAAATATTGCCATGTAAGTAATAAACACAGTGTGTATATTCCAGCGCACTCGGAAGTTGAAGTCTAAGGCTAAAATAAGATATACTTATTGACTATTATTCCAAATGAGAGGTCTTTCAAAAATGCTCACTTTACCGTGAACACGCTATAAATGGTCAGTTAGAACACACGCTGAGACTCGAATACAAAACAACTATGCATACGACCCGTAGTATCACATCGCCACAAGACAGATCTTGGATGGCTTGAAGCAGGTTCGTCCAGATGTTTCTTGATCCTCGGCGCAAAACCTCCACATCCAGAAGTTGGCTTCCCCAAAAGTGCATCTATTTTCCGCCGGTTTGAAGTTATACATTTATACACCTTTTTTTAAAACTACAATCAGTAAAAATAGTTAAGTATTTTAATCACCACATATTGTTGTTTTATTTTAATTGATATGTATTGTGGGTGTCTCACTAAATGGGGCCCGGGGTCGAGTGCGTCCACCTATCCCCGCATCGTTTCTCTCCTTTTCTGACCGAAAAGCGCGGCAGCATTAAGGGTTACCTTAGTAGGGGCTACAAGAGCGCCATCGCCGCTACGCGCACGGTTTTGGTAGTGTTCTCGTGTTGCCGCGTGCACTTACGGGACTTTCAGCGGTGACCCTATCATTTTAGTGACGAAAAGTCGGTAGCCAAGTGCTATACAGGCTGCTATCGTAGTGTGTCTCGTGTCCGGCTAGAATGTTTTCAAATACGCCAGTCTGAAAAAGCTGTTTTTAACTACACTGGGGGGCTCCGAAATAATATTTACAGCATGCGTAGTAACGTTAAAGGATCATTCCTTCCTCATATGGTGTATGAGGTCTTTTCGTAGGTAAACATGCTGGGGGCATGTTTAATAGTTCAGGGGGGGGGGGGGGGGGGGAAAGGATCTGAAGACCACTGCGACGCAGCTCAAGCTGCAGGCAGGTGGAACCTGGAATGCTGGAAGCACATAGCCCCGACCAGCAAGACACCACAAGCACGACACGACACTTAAAACTAAACCACCATTGAAATACAAGATAGGTATGACGTAACCCCGACCATTCTGTCGTACAACCAATAGTTTTGGATTAGAAATTATTTATATTCTTCGTCGTGTCGTGCGGCACGACGCACAGTGTGCACAACCTTGCAAAATGAAAATGTATGATAAGCTTTCCCTACAATGAGAAATACGTAGCTTACAAGAAAACATATTATGAAAATTATTGTATTTAACCTTATAAATAATAATTTTACCTTTGTATGCATTAGCTATAAAACTTTGTCACCATCATGTATTCCAAATTTCCCATCTGCCCACCGCCTTTGAAACTAGCGTAGTTAGTCAGCGCCTTCTAAATGGATCCGTAAAATTCCACTCGTTGTATGGCGTCAGTAAACTGTCGGGCTGTAAATCCGAGCAGGCACATTGAAAATGGTCGTTGTTGCGGTTTTTGCCGTGTCGTGCTGGGCTCGTCGGGGCTATGTGATTCCGGGAAAACGCCAGACGCGAGTAAAGGAAGCGCAGCGCACGACGAAGGCAGTTAAGGCTGTTCAGTTCCGCGAGCGGCTGGGAATAGCGCCAGCCTGCAGCAGAGCTGACAACTGGCTAATTATATCCCGGCACGACTGCACCACGTCGCTTCAAGGTCACGCCGACCCCGGCAGGCTGGTCGATATCCCTCGCGCACACAAGGCAACACGCAGCACAGCTCCGCAGGACATTAAGGGGGTCGCCCATCTGCTACTTCAACTGCACTGCAGCATGTTTAAAATACGGATTATCGACGAAATTATTGAAGGTACCCCTAATATGTTTACTTACGAGAATAAAACATGCCCCTGACGACTATATCATTCATGCTAAAATTATTATTTTGAAAATCTCCACCATAATTAAGGGTGCTGGATAACAAAAAATAATAATATCTTACATTTTGTAAAGGCTGTTCACGATAAAGTGAGTACTTTCGAAATCTACCTTAGAAAATAGAAAATACCGGGCGCCCTGAGTGACATGCGCCCAATAAAGTTGGTAACGTGGATGGGAAAGTAGTTCCGTTTCATAACGTCGAATAAAAATCGTTAGGTAACCATTTCTATAACTTAAATTTCTTATGCTTTCTGTTTCATTTTAATGCATCGAAGTGTAAAAAATGAGCAGATTGGTAAAATATTTACTTCTATAACAATTTCACAGTTTCACTTCACCGAAGTATGAATAAAGTGATGAGTCCCGTGACAATGCCAAGCTTACATAAGGCGGAAGAATACACAACATCCACACAAGTAGATCTTAAGCAGGGCTTTCAAAAGCGCTCATTTTACTGTGAATAGCCTATATCAAACATTTACCTTGTGTATGCCCTGTATGTAATGCCATTTTCCTAAACAAAAAAAACAGAATCTTTTTAAAAATAATTTGATGTAAAATCGAAATTTTTTCTGTTTTGCCGTAGCTATACTTACAAATACCAAGATTCGCCCCGCGAGGCCGGATGCGTCTCGCGATATGTTGTTAATGTTAAGTTCCTCGCTGGTTGGTAGGCGCCTGAGAGGTCGGGGATGACTACAGGCGTATGTGTAATCGCGAAACGAATGTAGGGTCTTGAGCAACCGACGAGTGTAATTAGGTATTTATAGATTAATGAAAGGAATTATTTAGTTTTGGCATACATACTTCTGCTTCACCCAGGGTCGATGCTCGGTCAGGTTATGTGATATTATTTTTAAAACTCTGATATGTAGACTTAAGGTATGCGGAAAAAAAAAACAGCAAAAACTAATTTTTACGTGATATAATTTTTTTCATTTTCGCGAAAACGTCAATAAAAGTATGTGTGTGTATGTATACCTATATATGTAAAAAATATATATAATTCTTAAAACAATCCATATGTCATGTCTATATTCAAAACCGGTGTACTCTCAAAAGTGCTAGACAAATAAAGGTTAACTAACGAACAATTTTGAAAGCTTTCTTAACAATATAAATATTAGAGACTGATAAACATGAAGTCATTAACGTACATCTCATATCGTTCATTACCAAACACACAAGCGTTGTTATATAAGCACACCAAATCTGTATGCACCTTAATTTTTTATAATTATTCTAGGTAGACCTTATGATTGGCTGAGAAGTTCTCGAACGTTTCCAAAGAGTGACGTAACAAATAATGAATATTTAGCGACACTATTTACACGTAATGAAATAACTACACACACGTAGTAGTGCATACGTAGCGATTCAAGAAACATACAGGATAATTAGATTCTTAAACATGTACCAAATAAATTAACCAGAATATTGCAATAACGAGTGTCCAAATGCAACTATTATGTATGTATTGATCTGAAACCAACTACCTGTCGATAGATGAATCACAACGAACAAGGATGGATGACAACTGTAGGATAGAGAACTTAAGTCTTGGTTCATAATCTGCCAAGGTCACTTAGAAGTACTATTTAATAACTAGCATGATTAAATTCACTCTAACTGCACATTTCAAAGTAACCAAACCTAACTTCCGACTGTCATAAGTTTGATATTATGCATAACTTATATGCATACCATGTTGCAACGCATTACCCAAGTCATGTAAACAACATGCCCGTCCCATTACATATCTCACTCTGTCTACAACTCCCATACTATATTCATCGTGTTTCTACCAAGCTATCACAGCTCATCGACCAACGAAGAACTATCTAATCACTCATGCCCAATACTACAGCTGTCTATCGTCATCGCTGCAAGGAGAATAATGGTTTCGCGGAGAAGATTTAGGCGAGTGCTTTATCTAGGAAGGCTACACAATCATAACGTGCATATTGTATGCATCTTTACTTTTATAAGTATTCTAGGAATACTGGGTTTTAATTGGCTGAGAAATGAACACAGACCCCGTCAGACACCACTTCGTGGTGTGGACTAGAAGACGATATGAAGACAAGTATTGCACTTCGACCCAATGAAGGCGCATAGAGGCGAAGAGACGTTGTGAGCTCGTTGTAAGGTCACCCTTAACGCCGCCTGCCCAGCGACTGCGGCGTGCGGCGTCCTTGGATGGGCGGACAGCCGTGGCCCGCGATGAGTCATCGACGACGGAACGAGCGGCAGGACTGACTCTCGATTAATTGACGACCACGTCGTCGACTTGTGGGTCGCTCGGCGCTCTCGGAGAACCACCGAGGTCAAATACAGCGCTCTTGAACCTGCCTCCGCGTCCAATGTACATCCTCCCCCCTCGACGACCACGACGTCTTCCTATCCTTCATGGGACGACTGGAGAAGTGCCAGCGTCGCCTAGGAGCTGGGTGGCCGTCGCGTCGCCGAGGCGATTTACCAGTTGGAGCGAGAGACTGACAACGGCGGCCGGAGGCACGCAACACGACTCTTCCTGTGGCGTGGCGTCGGAGCGAGACATGAGCGCTGACCAACCCCACGTGGTCGCCAAACGACAGACGTTTGCCATTACCACTTCATGTCGGTTGGCGCATGTTCCTTTTGGGGAGGACAAGCGGGCAGACAGGTGGAAAATATTAATTAAGAAGACTAGCGTGTCTGCGTGTGTATGTGTGTACTCCCCTTCAATTTTATAACGCGTGAACCGATTTTCACTAAACTCGATACACGTATAGTACTAATTACGGACACCTGAATTTTCTAGTTTTAGACCACGCCAGGTACTTACTTTAAAAATGGCAGCTATTTGAAAATTAAGGGCCATGTCATATCTCGAAAACAATTCAAACGACTTTATAGGCTGTTCATGGTAAAATGAGCATTTCTGAAAGCCCTGCTTAAGTTCTACTTGTATGCACGTTGTGTATTCCTCCGCCTTATGTAAAATTAACATTGCCACGGGCCTCATCACTTTATTCATGCGTCGGTCAAGTGAAACTGTAAAATTATTAGGAAAGTAATTATTTTACAAAACTACTCATTTTTACACTTCTGTGCATTAAAAGAGCAGAAAGGGAAAGAAATAATGTACGTTATCAGAAATGGTTACCTAACACTTTTTATTCGACGTTAAGATATGGCGCTACTTTCCATTCTTGGTTACCAACTTTACTGGGCGCAAGTCACTCGGCGCGCCCGTTAAAATATATGCAGGAAGAGCTAGTAACTTTATTTTAAGGTTAATTTCAAAAGTGCCCACTTTATCGTGAGCAGACTTTGAACAAATTTTATATGCTGACAGCGCGTAACAATTCAATTCAGACGTGAATATTGTTGTTGATCCGCCATTTTGGAAGACAGCACCACATGAAAAAAGTTTCTAACTATAGCTCGAAAACTACTCAACCAATTTTCTTCAAATTTGGCAAGTAATTAATACTATGATAGGCCAAGTATATTTTAGGTTTATTTGGTATAACTACCATACAATTCAGCCAATTTCAACCAAATTTTGTACGCTGACGGTATGTAATACAAACATCATAAAAGCTAAACAACAACCACTTTTATCGGGCCATTTTGAAAGATAGCACTGCGTGTAAAAATAAATCTTTTACATTATATCTCGAAAACCACATAACCAATTTTTGCCAAATTTTGAACGTAATAAATATTATGATAGGCCAGGTAAATATTAGTCATTAAGCATTATTAGGCACTTATTTTCAAAATGGCGGGCATATAAACATTTTAACTCCGAATATTTTATCAACGAAAAGAAAAAAAAATCAACTTAACTATGTATGCTGACAGTATCGGTGTAGGCACCACAACTGCCTATGCAAAGCCTCATTTCTCCGCCATTTTGTAAGATAGCCCCACATGAAATAATATAGTTTTTATGCTGCATCTCGGGAAACAATCGACCGATTTCTTTCAAATTTAGCAATAAAGTTGTACTGTGGCGGGTTATATTATTTAAGTATGTAAGTTTCTCACTTTCTGAATGGCACGTATACAAACATTTTAGCTTAGTCTGCTGTATCTACGAAACTATGTAACATATTTAAATTTGACTATGTATATTTTATTTATGGCAATAATCGAATGAGCTAATATATAAACTTTTTGCCCTCCATTTATGAAGATCGTCACATGATCAATGGAAGTTTTATGGTATATCTCGAGTACCAATCAACCGATATGTATAGACATCCTGCTATGCAGGATTTTTTTGCGAAGTGAGTACACTGGACATTATATCATTTTGCGGAATAATTCGTCTAATTTACACAAAATTTTGCTCACCCATAAAAGGTCAAGTACAGTTACGTGATTTAAATGGGATTGAGTAATGATTTTAAAAATTGCGGCTATATAAATATTTTCATGTTTCGCGTATCTATTTAAAATTTTAACAATTTCAATCAAACGTTTTATGCTGACATTATATATTACAAACATCGTGTACAGAGTCTCTTTTTAAGCAATTTTTGTAAGATAACCCCAGTTAAGAAATAAGATTTTATGCCATATCTCGGAGACCAATCAACCGATTTCCATCCAATTATTCACATAAGTAGCATTATGGTAGGCCATGTAAACTTATGTGTTTTAGTGGCTCAGACAGTAATTTAGAAAATGATGGCAGAGTAAATATTTCAGGTTAGTGAACCGTACCGAATGTTAGAAGACGGAGCAGGGTTTCTGCACACTACACCACAGCAGTCTCTCCACTGTCTCGTGTTGGACGTATTGCCTTCAGTCACCGCTGCAGTTTCTGTCAAACTGCAAGCTGAGGAAAACCCGTGCTTGGCTTGTGTCAAGCATGTCTCCACCACCATCGCCAGGTACGCCTGGAGATCAAGGAAACCGACACAGCAACTGGCAGCTATGTTAGACCTACCATTTGCATGGTACTTGTACCATATAATCTGACTACAGTAAAATGTGCAGCTAATGACTAAATAAGTATAATAAAATATTATCAATTTGTAGCACTTGGTTTAAGTCGAAAACCGGAGCCGCTACGATTTATCTGCGAATTAGAGGTTGTATTTCATATAACGTTCAAACTATTGTTATGCGATTAAAAGCAAAGTAAATATAAAATAGTGGTTTTACGCATTTGTTAGAAATGTACCATAATTTAGTACCAGTGTAATATTATTTAGAATGCCCCGTACCATGCTAGAGCACAGGCGATCTAACATCCCTGGCAACTGGCGATCGGAGTGGGAAAAGACGAACAGTGGACACAGTTGTCCGCGCACGAGTAGTTTTCAAGAGTGGATGGGCACTCTCGCGACGGTATTTCGGACAAAGGTACAGCGACAAAGACCGTTCCTCCACTACGGCCACGAGCGGACTTTCTTGAGCAAGCGGGTCGTGCATATTTTGACTTCTAGTAGAAATGCCGGATCGTAAGACGACGCGGCATCGTTTCGGAGTTGTCACGAGCACGTGACGTCAACATTCTCGCACAAACACGCCGCGGCGTTCCATAACGTTACTCTGCGAGTAATTTTTTCTCTTTGCTCGTCCCAAAACACTACGAGTAAATATTTTACTCGGTCTTGATAGTGTCCCGAAACTACAGAGTAATTACTCTGAACACCGAGCCAAAGTAAAAGTTTACCACGCACAATTTCAGCGAGTAACGAAGGCGGGAAGGTTAGTAGAATTCAATAAACCGGAAGGAAATTTGTACATTCTGGTTAGACACACACACACACACAGGAAAAAATTACAAATACGGATTGATAAAATGTGTATTTTATTTATAAGTAAATTTAGATAAGTTTGCATTTTTTGATGTAATATTTATGATTACGTTCTGGTAAGTAAAGCTGTTTGTGTGAAGAGATAGTTTTGGCGAAAGTTGCATTAGTTGATTAATCAGTACATATTTGTACACACAGCGTGCTATTTACATCACGCTCGTTCCAAAATCACGTTTACTTTGGCTTTCCTCGGCTGTCACTCTCTGTTACTTTCATCTACTCTGGGAATAACGTTTTGGAACGCCGCCCAGCGGAAAGGCAGCCTACGGAAAGACCGGACGCCGGACCCAGATGTTTGTACAGCCATGACCTGGTGGAGGGATGGAGGGGGGGGGGGGAAAGGCGCCTCGGCGCCTGCCCTGTCACGCGAGATGACCCTACGTCACACACCACGTCCCCTTGGCGACAGTCCGCGATCGCAGAAATGATCGATGACCTGTTTGCGCCTAGTCCTCAACTCTCGACGTTCCTCGAGAGCTGCTGTCACGCCGCCTCCCCCCCTCCACACGACCACACTGGTCATCCCCTTTCTAGGTACACATCGTTCCCCTCGAATATTTTATCCCAAACCGCATAAAAATACTAGGTCATCCGTCCTAAATCGCTTATCGTAGAAAGCAGGGCAAACGACTTGCGACAAGCATGTGTATCTAACGGCAATGCTTTAAAAATTCGTTTGATCTAATAACTCCAGTTATAAAAATCAACTGTCTTGATTTTAGGGCGAACGACGCCTACAAAAATAGACATGTTGCGAGAAACACAGTTTCCAATGTAAACTGCCAAAAGAAATTGCACACTTTACACTGTTCATTCTATGATTTATAATTTGTTGAATCGTTTCATTTACTTCTAAGAAAATGATTAGATATATGCACAATTAGTGGTTTTTCGTATTATATTTAAGCTACGTTCACTGTTACAACAAAGTCGCACTTATGAAAATTAATAGGACTATACAAGCCTTCCAAGTGATTTATGTACCTATACATATAAAGGCTGTTCACGGTAAAGTGAGCACTTTTGAAATCAATCTTGGGAAAAAGTCACTGCCCCTACCTAACGGGCGCAATGAGGGACTTGTGTCCAGTAAAGTTGGTAACGATGTAGGAGAAAGTAGTTCCATATATTAACGTCGAACAGAAAGTGCTAGGAAACCATTTGTAGTAACTTAAATTATATATCTCGCTTTCTGTATTCTTTTATGCATCTGTGTGTAAAAACGAGTAGATTTGTACAATATTTACTTTTCTAATATTTTCACAGTTTCACTTGACCGACGCATGAACACAGTAACGAGGCCCATGGCAATGCTAATTTCGCATAAGGCGGAAGAACGCACAACATGTATTCAAGTAGATCTAAAGCAGGGCTTTCAAAAAGTGCTCATTTTACCGTGAGCAGCCTATAGGATCGTTGTATCGTAACTGCTGTGTTCATTTGTGATGAGCTTGCGTGTGATGGCAAAGCTAGCAGTGGAATGGTCTTCTGGTCGAACGAGCGATTTTGTACATGCCGAGTCTCACCCTGACCAGTGCGCTGCGGGCAACCACGAGTCTTGGATGCTCGGACCAACGTTTCAAACGGTTAGAATCAAAATAATGAGCGTATCCCGTTTAGCCCCAAAGAAACTAGCGAGCGTGATCTCAACTTCTTATATCAATATATCGATATAATGGGTATGGATTTGGGGTGGTACGTATGAACGACATGTACAAGCGTTCCCCCGCAATATCCGATAGACAACCAGTTAGGAGAAAGTACACCACCCCACCACCAGAAGACCCACATTCACGGCTACCCAGAGGAACTTTATTTCTCCCTACACAGGATCAGTAAATGTATAGGCCATTCACGGCAAAGTGAGCACTTTTTGAAGCCGTTTAATCATACTTAATAACCAAAAAATATATATATTTCATTGTGGCCTCTGACTTTTGGTTTAGGATGTGGTGAACGTATACACTATGTTTATTACTCACATGGCAGGGTTTACGTTAACAAGTGCTGGAAGGACATAAACTGGTTGAAAAAAAATATTAACTACGGCTTCAAAAGTGCTCACTTTACCGTAAACGGTATACGGCTGCGGAATAGTGGCAGAAAATTAATTTGAAAACTTATTACAACTGGCCGACGGACTGTAGATCTTGAACGTGGAGTTTCTTCACTGCGCCGTTACTTAAGGTGGAACACTGTCTGAATAATGTGTAACTGAACGAAGAGCTGCTATCACTAGTAAAGGCAAGTCGCTATTATCTAATGAGTCCACGGAAAAAAAAAAAAAGTGCTACTCCATGAAGTAGTATTACATTTTATGATACGAAAATGTAGTTGGTTTTCCAACATGCTATTAATCAGCATGTTAGATAAACTTGGGTTTGTTATTGCCCTTGTCATTTCTGACGAATTTAGGCATAAATTTAAAAAAACAAATATCATAGTCTTTTATAGTTTAAAAATACGTCCTGTACGATAGAGTGGGATGTCCAAAGATTTAGCTAAACTTAATGTATTCACCTAACAAATTGCCTAATTACTAGAGACATGCAAAATTCGCGTTATTATTCGGCACCAGGCTAAACTTCATGGTAGTCTGTACTGAAGTCGGTGTCGTTTCTCCATTGGCTGCTGCATGGATGTGAAGCCACGCCTTTTCTGACTGAACTACGCGTGATTGGGGCACACAAATGTGAAGTGTCTTTAATTGGCACACATAGTTAACCAGCGCATGTCAGATAGAGTATAGTCCAATGACAAACGTATTGCAGAGGTATATGTGTTAAACATGTCCCCAAATAATAACGCGATTTTTGCATGCCTCTACTAATTACTATTGTTCTCCAAAATCGGCTTCTTTGTTGCTGCCCTTCCGATGTATAAAAAAATGGGTGTTTTTGTAAAGCGGGGGCGGGGACTCTCGACGCTTGTACCATTCACACCCTTATGCAACTAATCTCAACAAGCCTTACGCCTAGTTAACACGATGATAGTAGCTATCGCGATAGTGAGTGTGAACTGTCGCGATAGTAGTAACTGTTTACACACACAATGAAAACATTCTGTGATAGCTAACTTCAAAAGGAATATGTCCGAACTGGTACGTTGAGTGGCCAGGGTCGTAGCAGAAATGATAGCACTGAAGTGCAAGAAAAGTGGATACGACGTTAGTAGTGGGAGCATGTACGTCATGCCTCACTAGGGATCAACTGGAATTAACTGATCGGATTAATTAATTGGATTAATGCGTGCGGACTAAATCGCGACTAATCCGATGTGAATGATTAAGTGTATGAATGGATAATCCCTTAATATATATATATATATTTATAAATCAATTGTTTAATTGATGTTGAAAGGATTAAGTGTCATAAGGGTTATTTTGGGGTAACAGCATATGTCTTCATCCTTGGACGTCTGGCAGGCGACTGAGCTCTGAGGTGTGTGGGCAGCAGTGTATGTATGTATGTATGTATGTATATATTTGTGTGTGTGTTGACCTTGGAGCAAGAGTGGCATAAGGATTATGTGGGGGGGGGGTAAGAGTAGCATAAACTCAAATTATACGTCCATCGTCGGCGGAGTGTGTGTAGTGTGCTCATTGAGGGGAAGGAGGGAATCTTTCTCTGGTGGAAGCAGAGTTTGAATTGAAGTCGGTGGCTGGGATGTTGAACATGGTCAAGGAGGGGGTGACAGGAGCGTCAGTGGTCTGTTCGCTTCTGAGGTCAGTGGAGGAATGAGCTGGGATGCTGTGTGAGGGAAGGGGGAGCGATCGCCTTAGTGGCTGTGATATCGGTTGAAACAACGAAATATATCTTTTGAATGAACAATCACCGAAACATGAAAGAATTATAAATATGCACCATTAAATGTTTGCGTTCTACACAATATTAACACTGTATCAGAGAAACTAAGTAGCAAATCAATAAATAACAAACACGACACATTTACTGACCACACAAAACCAGACGACTTACATTTAAATACAACTACACAAAACAATTACGAACCACAAGAAACGAATGAAATGTAAAAACGACAAAAGTACTAATTATGTGCAAAAAAATATAATTTATTAC
This sequence comes from Dryococelus australis, assembly GCA_029891345.1. NCBI lineage: Eukaryota > Metazoa > Arthropoda > Insecta > Phasmatodea > Phasmatidae > Dryococelus > Dryococelus australis. The sequence continues at coordinate 75,897,872 of CM057007.1, read as the reverse complement.
AAACAACAGGATAGATAAATTAAAATACAGAAATATACAACCAGCCACAACAATTTACAAGAAACATGAAAGAATTACTAACCAAAAGCAAAGAGAAAAATACGAAACACAAGCAATGAACGAAAAATAAAAACCCGTTAATACAATTACACTTAACACCGACGATGCACAAGCAATGTGAAATAAAATTTCACGACACGCATAACAAATTAAATATATAACTAGAAAAACATTAAACACACACAAAGTTAGTTTATGCCCCGCCCTGTTTCCCCACCAATATGAATGTCAAATAAATCAATATAAGTTAAATGAGAGAGGGGAGAGAGAGAGAGAGAGAGAGAGAGAGAGAGAGAGAGGAAACAGAGTAATGTTATCCTGATTGCAGAGTTCCTGATTAAGGCTACGCATAACAAGAAGTTGTAAGTGTTGGTATTTAATTCAGACTGGAATGTGTGTTCGCTATTTTTACCACACGTATTTTGAGAAATTTGCATTCTTTGTGAACTAACCACACTTGAAGTCTATATCGGCCATTCCACTCTTACACATTAGACAACCCAATCTGGTGTTACGTAATATATTTTTGGCTGTAGTAAGTAGCCATATGGCATATGGTACCCGGTAATACACCATTATTTATAGGCAGCTCAATTTGATTGTATTTTGCCCTTAGGTATATGGAATTTCAACATCCGCCATCACAAGTTGAGAACCTCTAGTAGGGGTCAATAGTTCCTTCCGTGACACTACGCAACTAAATGGAACTTATGGGTTTTACAGCATACTGTATTTTAACATGCTCATCCCAGACCACCTAATGTGATGACGGTTTCCCATGGTCACCCGAAATCACTTCAGGAGAATCGAGGCATAGTTCGGTCTCGAAATGATGCAGTCGACGAAATGCCATAAAATGCCTTCGAGTTTCTTCAAAACGAAATTCATGGTTTTTGCTCTTCCGGCCCAAGTGCTCAGCGCCCAACACGGCATGCAGTCGACCCAAGCAAGCAAGCCAGCCAGCCACATGTGCATACTTCTTTCCCTGGCAGTGAAGATACTGTAGGCTGCACACAGTAAACTGAGCACTTTTCAAGCCCCTGTTTATGATCTGTTTCTCAGTTAACACTGTATGCTTCCACCATATATACATTTTACATGCCCATGGGCCTTGTCACTTTATTCATACGTTGGTCGCATGAAACTGCGAAAACCGTCAGAAATGAATGTTTTACAAATTTGATCATTCTTGTACTTAAAAGCATAGAAAAAAAGAAAATGAAATAATTAACTAACGAGAAATGTTTACTAAAGGCTGTTCACGATAAAGTGAGCACTTTAGTACAAATGAACCTTAGAAAAAAGTCACTGCCCCTGCATGGATATATTTTAGTGGGTGCACCGAGTGACATTCGCCCAGTAAAGATGGTAAGGATGGCGGGAAAATAGTTCCATATCTTAACGTCGAATAAAAAGTGTTACGTGAGCATTTGTAATAACTTAAAATTATTTATTTCACTTTCTTTTTTTTTATTCATCGAAGTGTAAAAATGAACGAATTTGTAAAGTATTTACTTACTTACTAATTTCACAGTTTCATTTGACCGACGCATGAATAAATTGATGTGGCCCATGGAAATGTTAATTTTACATAAGGCGGAGGAATACACAACATGTATAAAAGTAGATCTTAAGCAGGGCTTTCGAAAATGCTCTTTTTACCGTTCTACCATTCTACAATTTGCAGAAAGACACGCTACACTTGTCGGATGGAAACCGTCGGGTTATTGTCGGACTGAGATGTGTCGGTATGTCGGAACGAACTCGTCGTGGCATTGTATATAAATACAATGCATATGACTACACTGGGTACAGACAGCGAACCTGCCGAAGATTCACGACACGCAGGGACTGGGCTACTTGTGCTGGCTGGCAGCATACTGTAAATCTCACTATCAAGGACAGCGACAGTGAAGTAACTTTCTGTTGCTCTTCCCTCTCGACTTTTGTACCTAGAGGCATGTAGCTCCCTCATTTTTATACTCCTTCGACCTCGCTCAAAATTGGATAGGGCGGAAGAGACTTTCATTAATATTGTAAACAATGCTTCTATAACCAATTCAGGGGCGTATCCAGGGGGTGGGGGGAGGACTCCAGCACCCCCCTCCCCGAAATGACACACATTATTCTAAACCATATTATCAAAAGTCAATCATTATATTCATTTGTTATTACCCACATGACACACAGTTTCTATTCTCCTTTCCTTCTCTATCCTTCCACTGTGACTTGTGAACGATGTACTACTAGTGACAATACTATTACTCATCAGTCCCCCCTCCACCCTTTCCGGAAAAAAATTCTGGATACGTCCCTGACCAAATTCAACACATATCGAACCGATATTTGTAGAACAAATGTAAAGTACGTCCGAAAAACTGTTTTTCAGACTACAACTTAAAATACACCAGCATAAAAATAGCAAAATGTTCTGCAATTATACTCGTTAATTAATACATTTTCTGTTCCTTGGTTATAAGAAAATGTTTTGTGTATTATGCATGCGATTGTGTTACTTGCAATATTAGCAGCTGAGGTTAATCCTCTGAAGATGGGAAAGACATACAATCCTGTATGTGTTACAATAGATCTGACAGTGCAACACTTTGCATCGCGGAAAACTGCCTTCGCAGTTCGAACACACACGACTCTGTAGAAACTCATCTGAAATTTTTAACAGCTTATAATGTTACGAAGTTACTTAAATAAGTAGGCCAAATGATTTGGTGTGTAATAACATGACGAGATCCGAGGGCGGGTAAGTCGTAATGGATGAAACACGACGTCCCAGAGGAAACACTAATCCCTTTGTGGGACTCGCAATATCTTAATGGCGTTATTAAGCTGATGGGGAGGGACCAGCGTGTATTCTCCTTTCAAAGGCCGACAGTTCCCGAGCCGCGGTGAAAGGAAGCTGACAGAACCGCCCATACAACCTGCATTTCCAGGCGCTTCACGTCGAGTGACTTTCTTCCCTTGACCTTGGGCAAAAGTGCAATGTTTCGATTTACGCTAGGATATGTAAAAGGCTAATTCCTGGCTCATCTCACTTTTTGGGGATATTTCTTTTAAAATTTCAACAAAAATGCAGTACACTAAATAGAGTTATTTCGCCTAAAAGTACAGGAAAAAGTTAAAATCTCAGAACCTGAAATTCGATGAAAAAACCGCGAAAATCATGTAAAAAAAAAAACCAAAAGCTCAAAGCTTTGTTAAAAAAGGAGCAATTTTAAGCAAAAAAAATATTAAAAAAATTAGTTTTTCGAAAATGTGCGCACACGATTTGACACAGGTAAAACAAGCAAATTCAAGGCTAAAACAAGCAAATTCAAGGCTAAAACAAGCAAATTCAAGGGTAAAACAAGCAAATCAGATGAAATATTAAACTAAGATAATTGATGGAATTCAAATATTAAACTCAATAATATCATGTACAGATTTTCTATTTTTCATTTCTTTTAAACCTTTATACAATATAAAAACTCCCCCCTCAACCATCATGTTTAAGCCATTTTCACCAATTATCTTTGCATAACGATCTGGTAAAGTGATTTTATAATTACCATCTAAAATGCAATTAATTTTTTGGCCAAACCTAGATTCATAAATTTGAAATTCTGGAGCTTCATACCATTTACCAATTTCGACGTCACATAGTTTAGTCAATTCATATGAATTGTTCAACTTGCTGAGCAGAGTCTCCACTTTTGGTTTGTGTTATTTAAAAAGAAACAAATTTAACAAGACCACAAAAACTTTGAAATTAATAAATATATATATATATATATATCTTTTCTCTTTATAAAATATTTTTATTAATAAATAAAATGAAAAATAATAACAAACTATGTAAAAAGTATGGCAAAGTATTAAACATAAAAAGTTTTGCACCGCATAAAGATCAAAAGAAAAACATTTTAACATCTGTAAAAAATGTTATAATGAATATGCTAGTAGTAGTTATGAAGAGAGAGTAATGTGCGAATGTGGAAAATACATTTATAATACATTTTTCAAAAAGCATAAAAATAGTCAATTACACAATACAGCATTAGATAATTTAACCAAAAATCATGATAATTATCAAACAAAAACATGTGTAAAGTGTGTAATGCGAATAAATGTACAAAATGTTTTAGCGATTATATGAAGAATTATCGTCATAACAAGTAGTTAGATACAGTCTCCCTATAATTTAAGCACTTCTTTTATTTATTCACTATATCTGTTTTTACATTTTACTTATAATTTTTTTCTTTTATAAATACAACTACAAAAAAAAGGGCGATTTGTATAACAACTGTGTTGAATGGTGAGAGGGTGAGGATGTTGAGACGTATTGCTAAGTATTTTAAAATAGAATATGTAAGTAGACTAAGGAAAACCTATCTAATTAGAACTCTTATGATATTTTTTAATGCCGCTGGTTCTAGACGGGTGGGGAAAAAGAAAGCAGATAAAAAGAACAAAGAAAATTTTACAAATTTACTTTTGGCTGATGGAAATATCAATGAATTACGCCCCAAAGATAACAAATAATTAACAGAAATACTTCCATTCTATAATAATTATTTTGTCAACAAAAAAAATAGAAGCAGCAACAAAAATTACTTAGTTAATAAAGCTTTTAAAAGTAGACTATCAACATATAACATTGAAAATACATTTAATTTAGTACAATCCATTCCTTTTGACTTCAGCAAAAATAAGATATTTGAGAAAATACACTTTTATTTAAAAATATTTAGAGGTTTGAAAACCAGTATTAAATTATACGCTAATTTTCATAGGCAAGAAAACAATCAAGTACAATTGTTCACTTTCCAATTACCCGATTATACAGTACTGAATACAGGAGATATTTAAACAATACATATAAATTCAAAATACAAGAAATACTTTAACAATTATCTGAATTTCAAAAAAGAGATTCTGGAGGGGCCTTAGATAAAATAATTGGAATACAACTAGCAATATATAAGTATAATCCATTAAGAGGATCATCATATACTGATCTACCAGAAGTGATCAAAAATAAAAAAGCATGCATAAATATAAAGAATAATGACCAAAATTGCTTTCTTTGGGCAATAAAATCTGCATTATTTCCAGTAGAAAAAATTCAGACAGAGTATCTAATTATAAAAATGTGGGGCTTAATATAGAGGAAATAATAGATAAATATAAATATCCTATTAAAATTGATGATATACAAAAAATTGAAAATCAAATTGATAAATCTATAAATGTATACTCTATTGATAATAAATCTATGGTATATCCACTAAACCATAGATTTCAATCTATGAACTCCTTTTCTTTCTGCCATATATATATATATAACTTATAAATGAGTTATAAAAGTATTGTATTGAGAGTTTAGAGAGACAAACTCCCCCCCCCCCCCCCCCACTGATCAAACGCGGGGGAATTTTAATATTTACAATAATAGGCTAGAATTTGATATTCCAATAGGAGATGGCTTTTCTTTTCCAATCGATGCTTATGTTTTGGAAGAATATCGTCTACTAAAAAGAGATCAAGTTGGAGACGAGGCAAAATACGAAAAACTTGACAATATGTTTGTTTTATTTTTTTTTTCCATTACAGTTTTCAAGAGTAGAAATCTCAAAACATGGACAGATTATTGAGGCTGTTGATAATCCAGGAATAGCTTCGACAATGATGAATATTTCGCTAAGATCACCGGGTGAACAAAATTATTTAGAGTCTACTGGTGTTGATAATAAATATCGAGTAAAATCTCTTCGTAGTGATAAAATAAATGAAATAGTGTATCTATTAAGATATTTGTTTGGTTTTATTAGCGATAATTTTGAAGTTTACTGGAAAGGTGGTTATAAAATCACTTCTTTTTTCCGAAATTCGCCTAATAACAACTGTTTATTTTTTATGAAACAAAAATTGCAGATCTGCGGTTGATAAAACTTACGCTGATCCAGGTAAAACTGTTATTGAAAAATTAGAAATTATGTGGCCTATTGGTGAATACAAAGATAACACATCAATTGCAATTAAAGAAAAAATATATAACAATCCTAAAATTCATATTGGTTTTAAGTAATAGCAATCTTAAGAAAAAGAAGTTCTTACTGGGACAACTGTTTTTTTCTTCGACATACAAGATCAGTTTAATAAGTTACAATTTGACATGCTTGAGTTTGTAATTGGGGGTTTCCAAACTAATATAAAAAATCGGGCCGAGTAATAAGTGCATGCTTTAATGTTTGATCACTGCAATGAGAGAAATGTTTTTGTTAAAAATTGTAGAAATGAAAATTTTCCATAAGAAAATTGGAATCTAGATATTGAAAATGATCTTTGTCTTAAAATGTTTCTTGCTTTGAATGATTTTAGACATTCAACAACAATATTAGATACTCTATATAGAAATAATGAACTTTATTGTAAGCCAACTATAAATTATCTTGGCGATATCAATTATTATTCATTTTGGGGATGAAGACCTTTATATTTTATTGACTGCCTATGTAGAAAAACAGCAGCAGTTAAAGATGAAACAAATATAAAAATTAGTGTTGATTTTAAAAAAGCCATTGAGGCTGGTACAATTTGTAATGTTGATTTAATTAGCCAACGAAATTTAACTTATGATTATTTGAAAGAAATGGTTTCGATATTTTAATACAATTTATTAGACTCGTAGTTGAGTGGTCGCATTTAAAATCTTTACGAATTTTTATATAGATTAATTATTTGATAGAATAAAAAATAATTATTTATAATTAAAATTCTCGCCTAATAAACCACCTTTTATTTTTGTCATATTTTCAGTATCCGGCATACCGAAATTCCATAATGAATAAAGCATACAATATTGTTAGTAATCAACACGTATTTTTTTTCTTCAAATAAAGGAACCCAAATATGTTTGAACCAACTTCGTGAATTAAAATTATAATTATGGTTTTTTAATAAATTCAAAATATTTAAACAATAATATCACTTTTTTATAAAAGATATATAAATTTTTAATATTATAAATGGATAAAAATATAGAACTTTTAGAAGTTTGGGATATTGGAAAAGAAATTATAAAAACAGAAACTTTTACTGATAAAGAATTTGACCATGTTAATTTCAAACTTGTTTTAAAAATCGCAAAAATTATTTAAGATCAAATAAATTTTCTGATTTTAAAGATGATGTTTATGGTATTGATTGTTGTGATGGTTGGGATTATGTATTCATAAGGCTATGCCTCGGATTTTTCTTTATTTTTACACTTTAAAAAATCTTATTGGTGTTTTATTTTTATTGAATAAGATTTATAAATTCTATCAATAATCTTTTTTAATATGTCATTTAATTTGCGTGTTTTAGGCTCAAATTTGCTTGATTTTGGCACGATTTTGCTTGTTTTATCTGTGTAAAATCGTGTGTGCACATTTCTGAAAAAATGCTAACATTTTCTTGTTTTTTTTTTTTTTTTTTGTTTTTTTGCTTAAAATAGCCCGTTTTTGAGAGTTCCTCTTTAAAAACCTTTTAGAGCTTAAATTTAACCTTAAAACACCCCGATTTTGGCTTTTTTTACATGAATTAAAAGGTTCTTTTTCATGGAATATCAGATTTTGAATTTTTAACTTTTTCTTGTACTTTTAGGCGAAATAGCCCCAAAAGTGAGGTGAGCCAGGATCGGCCTTTTACATATACTTAAGCTTGGCGTGAGGGGATGTTAACTCATTAAGGTGTGGAACATCAATTAATTCAAAATTTACCTACACTTAAATTTTTTGAAGCCAACAAAGAAAAATTAAAAATGCCAACTGTGTGAGGAATATTTTGCATTATTGGTGCTTTTATTTTTCGTAATACCTATCTTGCACCGCGATATTATATAAACATTTACAGCAGAAAAAGTAACTCGGCAGAAATACACTACTCCTGTAAAACATTTGCTCTCATAGCTGGTAAAACCAGCTATGTAAAATTGTCCTTTATGGTATTTCTCTATACTTTCGTAAACTATTAACCTCTGCAACGTTAATTTAACTTCCACGCTCCCTTAAAAACCATTGCTGGTTACGTTTACAACAAGCCCCTGATAATTCGTGCAGTGATAATACAACTATGTCAAATTTTCATTAGATTATGTGCAGTCCTTAAATGCAACTGTTATTGGAAATCACTGCACGAATTTCAATTGAGAAAAAAAAAAACCCTTTCAAACCAAACAAACAAAAAAAAAAAAACTACAACATTGTTAAAAGATCTGGGCGTGGCGAAGTCAGTAATTGGAAGGTGTTTCATTTTTCAGAGCTGAAGTTTAACTTACCAGTCTCAAGATAACAGAAAAATTGGATAATTTTGTCCTACTACGTAAAACATTAGATTATCTAATGACACACATGACCTGCTGTATTAACGTAATTAGCACGGCATTATTCGCCTCTCACTGCAACCTACACACTTTCACAGTAGTTGTTCTAGACCGATATAATAGAACATCCATCTGGAAGCATTAGAAGTACTCCCGCACTGTTCTATCACTACCGCAACAATTAGTAGGCATCCAGTAATATTAGTCCATGGTTTTTGCGCAATTGCATGTCGAAATCGCATTGTTGCCAGCTTCGTCATTTAAATAACAAAAACTTATACGTGCAAAATACACATTTAAGTTAGGTTGTAAGTTAGTATGTAAGACGCCCCCTGATAAGCTTTCAAGCATAAAACCAGGGGAAGTTAAAAAATCCCTTTACAATACAATAAGGGTTATTACAAATGATTCATCGGGTTTTAGAAATCTATAATTCATAAACTATCAATGTTAAAGGTTCGCGCTAACCACCAAACAAAAAAAAAAACTCAAAGTTTTTTTATACGCGTCTAAACTTCCTTTTTATCACACCAGGTGACAGCACTAGCTCAGTTCACAAAATGGCGACAAATCACAGAAAGCGTTTTGTGTTTTGGAATATGCAAGATGTTTGTCGGTTGATACCGTGCAGCGTGTGTTCCGAGAGCATAACCACACAGAACCATAGCACTCTGCAGTATAGTCGTCAATACCAGGACACAGGATGCTTGTGTAAAGGTAAGAGCACAGGGTCTAACGAAACAATAGAGAGCGAGGGGAAGATATGTGCCTAACCCCCGACAATCAACTACCCGAGCAACTCGGGAGCTTGGGATTCCTCAGCCGACTGTGTGGGAGATTTTGTGACGACGATTACAACTTAAGCCGTACCGCTTGCAGTTACTGCAACACTTGCATCCAGAAGATTACGCTACCACAGTTGAGATTTGTGAGCACATGCAGGAAGCTATGCAGGAAGATAAACTTGCCACACGTCTCGTGTTCAGTGACGAAGCGACGTTTCACTTGAGTGGAGAGGTGAACCGTCACAATGTTCGGATATGGGGCATTGGAAATCACCATGCCTCTGTGCAACACGTACGGGATTCGCCAAAACTTTATGTGTTCTGCGTAATCTCACAGACGAAAGTGTACGGGCCCCGGTTTTTTCCCTCGAAAACACTGACTGGTCTGTCCTATCTCGACATGTTGCAATTATGGTTATTTCCACAAATCAGAGAGGATTCCGCCAACTTCGTGTTCCAGCAGGATGGGGCCCCACCTCATTGGCACACAGAACTGCGTCGCCACCTCGACAATGAACTCCCACGCCGCTGGATTGGACGCTGTGGTCGGGATGACTCGACGCCGCCCCGGTCTCCCGACCTTACACCGTGTGACTTCTTTCTTTGGGGGCACGTGACTAACACTGTTTACGGGCCACCATTGTCAACAACACTGCATGAGCTCCGAAACCGCATTACCACAGCTGTCATGACTATCGACAGGGACATGCTGCAACGCGTATGAGGTGAACTCGACTACCGATTGACTGTGTGTCGTGTGACGAAAGGAGCTCTCATTGAACATTTGTAGAAATTTGTGGAAAAAACTTGGAGAGTTGCTGGTTGTTTTCATATATTGCTCATAATTTTCTGACAAGTACTTTGTGAATTACAGATTTTTTAAACCCGATGAATCATTTGTAATAACCCTATACAATACATTTTTAATAATGCCACGCGTTACCTCTATGCGTCTATCCGCTTAACAAAGGTACAGTTCGAATCGATCAATTCTTTGTTCAGTAATTCCGATGTGGTAAGTTTTACTCATAGACTAAAGATAAGGTAGACCGATTATTCATCTTCTGCGAATCTACCCAACACTGACCTACCTCAAAGGAACGCAACTGTCAAAGTCACATGATGAAACGCGTTTGTTTTTTATTCATTTTCGAAAGACAAGCACTTTATAATATGAATATAATACCTTTGCTAAATTGAATTAATCAAACTGCATCACAAATTCGTTAGAGGAAGTATACGAACATCTCAAAGTAGTTGTTTACAAAACAGTGTTCTAACCTCAAATCAATTCACGCCGTTTTTGCTAGGCGTATTGATAGAAAAGCAGTTCAATGTAGGGACACAGAGATGGTTGTGCGCAGCCAACGAAATCGTTCTACCCACCTCATCTTAGTTTACCTTTTCACTTCGGATGTTGCCGAATTATTTGTTTTACTATTCATAACAGCTATCAAAGTTTAATAGTTGAAAAAATGGGCAAGTATGTTAAGGAAATTTAGTGCTTAAAATTAAACGAACCTCTTATTATATTGGTTAAATACTCGAAATACCCTTATATTATTAGACTAGAAAACTACAATTATGTCGCTAAAATTTTACAAGGAACCGACTTTTATGATAAATGTAAACTAATATCTACTAGTCTTCAGGAATTAAACTATTATTATAATTACAAATCATAATTCTTTACTTTAAAAAATACGCATTTCTGTACATATGTTCAAGGTAAAACAGAATTTCGCAGATTTTAAGATTTAGTTATTTGGTATCTCACTATTTAGCAAGTTCGTTACTCTCTAAACAGAAAATATTAAATTATTAAGTAAGTAATTATTTTAGTATATTCGGACCACGAGAAAGTTTTTACTTATTTAAAATTTAAAGTATCATACAAAACGCATTTTTTTGATAACACTGATCCTTGAGCAAATGTTCCAGGTGGAGATCTTGAAAATGCTGGCACATCACGACAGGTTTATTTTATTTATTTTCATTTTGATTTATTTTACCTTTGTAACAAAAAAAACAGTACACTAATAACTTTCACAAGTAATTGTTCGAAACAACTACGAAACCGAAGCATTTGATGTTTTCAGGATATATTACGCACAATGTCTGCATGTTTAAACACAGCTGACACGCATACTAGATTACTGCGATTTTGTCGTTTATCCAGAACCTGTAATTTCACATTTCCGATTATGCAGGTAGTGTTGCCGGCAAACGTCTGGGCACAGGGCGAACCGGGGAAAGTGAATCAAGGGAGAAGAGATGCGCGCGCAGATCTGGCCGTGCTATTGGCTATCCCACAAACATCAGTTACGGCGGACTCAGTTGTATGTAAGGCAATGGAGGACGAAGGACGCCTGCAGAGGTACGGAAAAGTTATCCCCAGTGTTACGAAATTGCACTTGCCCACGATATTCATGAACGACCACATATCATAAAAATTATACAACTGAAATACCACGTAGTTTGTAACACTCGGCGCAATTTCGCGTTAATTCATTCATGCGTACATTTTAACAAAGTATAATTAAACAGTTACGTTAGTCCAATGCATTTCATTTGAAACTACAGAAGCGGTTTATAGCTCTATGTACTCGAAGTCGCGATAATGGGTGGTTTTTCTCATAGCGGACTGACTGTCCCACGGTATAAAGAAAGCCTACACACAGATTTTATAAAATAAGAAATAAAATAATAAATTTTAAACAATGCCACCACTATGACATATTACACTATACAGTGTAATGTCCATCTACTTTACGAATTCCACCCAATTAATCTGCGTGTAAGTATTTTTGCCGTGTTTAACGGCAGTTATGTGAAATGGTGGTGTGCATACGCCTAGGTGTTCAAACTATGAAGACCACGCAAATCATAGTAAATCATTATCATTGAGGGTTCGTGTAGAAAGGTTTTAATTACCATGTCGGTTTATATATTATTTCTAGAATTCCGAATCATGTGCAAAACTAATGCCACCTGTACAGATGTCATTCCACATAATGCTGGCTTCGGCAGCACGGTGTAATAGCTGCAAAAATATTTCAGTAGTCTTTATGATAAAAATATTGTTTGTACTAACTTAACAATTCCCAATAAACTTTCGTGTGTGATTTGTGCCAGTAAATGTTATTCCAGAGTTCATTATGAGAAAATAAGTTATCGAGTGTATAACAAAAACATGTGCAAATATGTAGTTCTATTTGAAAATCATTAAAAACTAAAACATTTACTAGTTAAATTATATGCCTGCCAAATTACTATAGTCCATTCACGACTGGAACAAACTTATGAAAATCAACATCTGAAAAAACACCCTAACCATTAGCTGCATGCATATAGTAAAAAAAGTGGCGAGTGCGGGTATTATAACCGCTACCATCACTTTTTTTTTACTAGCTATGCATGCAGCTAATGGCATGGGTTTTTTTTCAAATGTTGATTTTCATAAGTTTGTTCCAGTCGTGAATGGACTATAGACAATCAGATTCGAAACTAATGCTATCGTTAAGTAAATTTGTTTGTTGGGGTCGAAGTTACGTTCACACGTATTTGCTCAAGACGGTGCATGTTCGATTTCAAGTTGTAGTTTATTTGTTTTAGATACAATATAAAATATAATCTTTGTATTACAGTTGTGGTACAAATAAATATATTTTCGATAGCATATTGTACGTTTACATTCGCTATTTACCAATGTAATCAACATACAAGCGTAACTGCAATATTCCAAATATATATCTTGCAAGTTCACTTGGTAGGTTAATCTACTTATTACAAGAAGAAGCAAGTATTCAGTTGGGTACTAGTATCCAAGGTTTTACCTGTAGAAGTACATGACAAAATGCAAACATATTTCCAGATGTACAGCACACGATTATTTACTTCCGTGACAACAGTGTTCTCGCAGTTTTCGTATTGGAAGTGATGTGTCCCATGAAAGGGTGACCCATACGGACAAATAAATCACACCCTTGTCCTAACGGGATTCCAAACCATAACCAATCACGCTCAACACTCAACCGACTGCGCCACAGAGGGCAGCCAATAAGTCAACCAGAACACTGTCGGTGGTAATAATCTTATTTAAAATGAACAAGTAACTGCTTATTTCATTGGAGATAATTTGCAAGTTAATATTTACGTGACTGTTCCACATTGTAAGATTTGCTGCCATGTTGGTTGGGATTCGCTTGCGTATATTTGCGCTACATTAAATGCAGTTAACGGGGGAAGAATTTTGAACGTTGATTTAAAACATTTATAGTTTAGCTTGAACGTCATACATCACTTTTTTAGTTTGAATATAAATATAAGTAACAACTTGTTTTTATCTTTTGTCAGCTCTATTTTATTTTATTGTATAGCACTGATTATTCTGAATAATCATGTGTCATTTAATGCAACATTATTATATTTAAATATGTTTTAAATGTATTATTATTTATTACACATTTATTCGCAGCCCCAAAAGTAAAGGCTACATTGCGATTGATTTCGACAAGAGAGTAATACGAGAGACAATTCACGAATACTATACCATCCAAAACATCGAGCTAATAACTACGAATATGATCGGAAATTACATTCGGCAATGACTAGATAGATGACAGATCTGTACGACTTTGTGTAATTATTTGCGTTATTTTTGTATTTTGGTTAGAAGTAAAACTGATGTGCTGTAACATGTATTTCGCTGGCTTGGCATTATGCTGTCTCAAACCACTTAATGTTGGCATATTTTTTCAACAAATATTGTCTGAGTAATGCATTCTCGTCGAGATATTTCTTACGCCGCGCCGTAAATCTTCACATAAAATATTTATATCCTCTCCCCCACCCTCTTTCCGCTGTTAAAGGTGAAAGCGTTTGTAATACTACATTTAATTTATCTTCATGTTATGAAAATGTGGAAACGAAACAAGTAATCTGCTGAAGCATAAAACCACAATATATTCCACTTCCATCGTTGTTACTTTTACCTATCGTGATTTTAATTCGATACTGGTCACTATTTTAACAGAACACTTGTACTCAATAACAGAAAAGCAATTGACTTCTGTCGAACAGCGCACGCAGACCGTAACGAACTCATCCAGCACGCACACGCACTGTCACAGGAGCACTGCTATCTGTTGTCGCTAGTCAAACTTCTCCGTGTTCGGTTGTGCCGGATGTTTTTGTGTCCGCCCGTATACAGACCGGTCCGTGCCGAGCCACTGTCTAGAGTACGATGGGGACTCGCATGCCCAGACGTCTGCCGGCACCAATACTAGGATCATATGTTTTCAGATTCACTGTCTTAGTTGAGAATATAACAAGCTTGCCAGAACGATAAGGTGCATATCGCGACCTCACGTCTTGCAGGCCACGAAAGAGGGTAATGTCACACAAGGGGAAAGGAGGAGCACCAGAAGGAAGCGACGACCGATAATACATCCCACTCGCGTTGCAGTATCTCCTCGCATACAGCACGAGCGACAGAAAATCTGTGACCTTTGCAGCATTTGTTTTACGCCTACCGTAATCGAATCACGTTAATATATTTTAAAATATGTTGCCGAGTACTCCCTAGCCATATAGGCAATTTTGGAGGAGAAAATAAATGTACATGCCAATTTCAAGTGACGCGTCACGTAACGTTCGAAGGAAGCAGACCTCAAATGTGAAATTTGTTCGCGGACAAAACTTTCGTCCAATCTTTAGGACATTCTCGCAATCTCTGAATCATATATCGATCAATCTCACAAATCTTTGCATCAATCTCACAATTTTTCGAGTAATATTTCCATCAATTTTTCGCAATCTTTCCATCAGTCTTCTTATCTACCCATCAATATTTGGCAATCATTCCATCAATCTTCGCAGAAAGTTGTTTCCGTGGTAGACATATCTGAACGTAGCCGCCTATTGACACGCGAATTGCGTTGTTAAGTGATTTTAATGCAAGTTTTTAACACGAACCGAGTTCGCGTTCATACTAAAATAACACTTCAGATTAATCTCGACTACGACTGACTTTCAGCACACTCTGTAAAGGGCACATATTGCCAGAAACTGCAATTTTCAAACTGCAGGGTCGATTTGTACTGCGTGAATATGCACTGAACTTCCATAGGACTCCACACACAGCTTTGCTACGAACGTTACCAATAAAACATATAAATAGGCTATTCACGGTAAAGTGAACGCTCTTTAAGCCCCCCCCCCCCCCCAAACGGGTATTTACAACTAATAAATATATCTTGTTGCAGTCCTAGGTGTTAAATTCTGAGAGTAGTAAAATGTATATACTGTGTTTATTGCTCACATTGCACGGTTTGCATTAAAAAGCATCAGGAAGATAGAAACTGAAGAAGGAAAAAAAAAAAAAAAATTAGAAGAGCCTTAAAAAGTGCTGAAATTACCGTGAACAGCCTATAGGGTCCTGCTGATAAGTCCCATAGAATCAGCAATAGGAATAGCCTACAGACCAGTTAGTATGCACGTTCAGGCGATGTTAGCACACGATGCGCTCTTCTGCCTTGACCCCTCAACAAGCCACATATCCCCTCGTTAAACATTATTGTCGAAAGGCTGTTATTTTAGGCTGAGCGACGCACTCGATATGTGATAATACATTTAATGTTCTACATTTCTGAAATGCAGTGTAGGCCTAGCATTCTTAAACTTCCCAATTGTTAGCACAGTTCCTTCAGTGTCTTAAGTAGAGCACCCGGGGCCAATTTCCCGTAGTTACACTTCCATATACTTGGTTTATTTGTTCGATGAAACGTGTAAAAATAGAATTTTATCGCAAGACAATGGCAAGTCGATTATTTACAATTTATGGGCAGCTTATGTGAAAAAACCGTTTAAACATTATACCTGGCAACAATTAACACTAATCTTATAGCCAGCCACAGGATCGAAAACAAATTAATTCTTAAACATATTAAAACGTTTAGCAAAATAGTACAATAGGCGATTACGCCATATTTAACTATTCTTTAAATTATTTTTAGTTAAACAAATTTTAAAACTAGTATCGAAGTGAGATATTTTCCAACTATCGCTAGTAGGAATTTGGAGAATATGTGAATAGCGTCCGTCTGTGGACAAACTAATCCGTGACTGACAGTAACCACCATATGTCACCTTCAACACACACGCAGGTGAATAACACACTCTTCCCAGCAGCTAAAGGCCGCCCAGCTGTCCCTGTCACGAGATGGGGGAGTCGGTACAGCTCAACTAACTCTTGTGAAGCCCCGGGTTAAATGTGAACATCATATGTCACCAACACACACGCAGGTGCATAACACACTCTTCCCAGCAGCTAAAGGCCGCCCAGCTGTCCCTGTCACGAGATGGAGGAGTCGGTACAGCTCAACTAACTCTTGTGAAGCCCCGGGTTAAATGTGAACCATCATATGTCACCTTCAACACACACGCAGGTGCACAACACACTCTTCCCAGCAGCTAAAGGCCGCCCAGCTCTCCCTGTCACGAGATGGGGGAGTCGGTACAGCTCAACTAACTCTTGTGAAGCCCCGGGTTAAATGTGAACTAACATTCTCCTTCTCTCTCACACACGCCACCCCTACCTGCACGGCCTTTTGCTTGCCACGTCTCCTTACAGCCAGCAGCGAGTAGTGATGGGTCGCTCTCAGTGTTGCCAGCCCTTCCACTTATAAATGCAGGAGATTGGACAATGAAAAATTAGTAGATTACAGTTGATTTGAATTGCAAATTTAAACTTTCTAGTTAATATAAAATACGTAAAAAGGAGTTAGTAATACACACTTGTTCATTCAAGCTAGAGAACCACAAAAAACCATTTAAATAACAAAAATTATATGTAGGCCTACTCACAAAAAATATCTGAGAACAACTAAACGCTTATGGCCTGTCCCATGTCTCCAACAACTTTAGACCTCTTCACAATTAACAACACTTCAGAACACAGTACACAAAAATTTGCGGGGGGAGGGGACAAATTCCCTTATCAGATGATAGTATATCCAATATCACAGATTTCCTACATTTATCGCAATTTGATGTGATTCAATATATATTCATGTGTTGCAGGTTTGTGAACTTAAAATATAGAAATTCAATGTAGATAGGGCCTATGTGCAAAGTGACATTGTAATTGTGTTTGAAAATGTTTTCTTGAAAATTAGCTACGAATGGGTAAAAAACTATAGATCTGTCTAATTGTTTGAATTTCAGCAGTAGATCAGCAGATTGTTATAAAAACAGGATATCTACTCCGAAATCAGTAGACCTGGCAACACTGGTTGCTCTTTAGACAGTAGAATCATTCATGAATGATGAGAGCTAGCCTACAGCTCGGCGATTCGCTCGGCTCAGTCAGCCCAAAAGGCGACAGCTCGTCGGCTTGGGAGACATAACAAAACTGTTAGTGTAGCATTTAACAACCTCGTTCAAAGGGCGTATCTCCTCTTTTCAGGAGCATGCAAGCTGTAAAAGCAGAGATAGAAATACCATGAATGTGGCCATGTATTTCTAAGTGTGGACAAAATCACTCGCGCATAATAAGCACGAGGAATTCAAAACATTTTCATTGATTATTTTTCTAATATTAAGACATCAAAATATTTTGGGAAGATTACGTACATATCATTCACGGCATGCTCTCGAGTTTTCTACAAATTTAAATTCACCGAGAATTTTTCACTCCAGTAATAATGTTTATATATATATATATATTATAATTATGCTATAAAAACATTATGAATGAATTAAAAAAACAACAAAAATGTTGCTAAAATAATTACAATGCCTTAAACTGTGTAGAAAATGCCATGTGATATACGATGGCATGTCTTTATAGCAGCGCAGTGATACGACTCTTCACATCTATACTGTCGACTCTTTGAAACCCGACTGACTCGCGAACGAGATGACTTATGAACGACTCTCCACGAAGAGCGAGAGCGAGTGAGCTAGCTCTTTGGAATGAATTGGTCCGACACATCACTATATAAGTTCGTCTTACGCTTAGATTGCAGTACAGGACTTACGGCGCTCACTGTTGTCAGATTGCTTCAGTTTTAACTGGCAAGCTGAGGAACAAATGGAAGGTGAAGGAAACGGCCTGATTAAGATAATTTTTATCTGTTTACCTCCCTGCCAACTCGTAAAGGAATCCAATACTGCGAAGCAAAGCTAAGCGGCTCCTTTGAAAATGAAGCCTGCGAGAAACTCTATCATTGTGACCACATGGCGCGCAAGCAACGAAAATGGCATTTTTTTTAGGCTGGGTAAAGATAACACATCAGGCAACAGTGGACGCAGGAACAAGGGCATAGTTAACGACAGAACTCGTGTATTGGAAAGAGAGAGTGAATGTCCATTACACCGCACACTGCAATATAAGAGTGAGACACTCTATAGTAGCGAGCAAGCAGCGTTATCTACAACCTGTGATTACAGTCACGTCAGTTGTAAAGTGGTGTTAATTATCGAGGCAACTTGTGTTGTTTTCCATCCAGTTTCGTGTCGAGCTCATTTACCCGCAAGTTCGCCATTGTAGGTGATAATGCGACTTGCGATGTGCATATGTTATCTTTGTTGGATCAGCAGCCAGTTCGATTCATTTGATGCTGGAGTAGTGCGAAGAAAAGTGCAAGAGTTTTACATGATGAAAAAAACTATACCCATTCTAAAACTTGCGGGAAGTGTTGGCAAAAGAAATTAATTTCAGACGTAGCAGGGAAACTTTGCGAATGGGTTTCAAGTTCAAAAAAGTGAAAAAATAAACTGTTATACTTAACGGAAAGAAACGAGATCGTCGTATGGCGTCCGAAAAACCTTCCAACTATATGGGAAAATGACACAAGGAGAAAGTAAATTATCTGTAACATACCTCGCTGAGACATGAATTCATTCTAATTGCATTTTGAACGAATGTTGGCAGCAAAATGATTAGCAGGAATGTACAAAAATAACCATCCAGGCCAGCGATGTATTATAGTTCACACAGGTAGTGAAAATGGCTTCATCGAGGGAGCAAAGTTTATTTAAAGCCAAAACTAAAAATAGAGTATACCATGATGAAATGACTAGCAACATTTTCATAAAATGGTGTGAACACGACTATGTGTGTGTTTGCCGGCTGGTACTGATGATCTCTTGTATTTTGAACGAAGTGTTTGGGGAAGGCCTGCTCGCCTGTGTACTGGTACGTCTCCCACACTGTCACAAGGTGACCTCGCAACACCAGCTACACTTGATTGAAGTGTTTGGGGAAGGCCTGCTCGTCTGTGTACTGGTACGTCTCCCACACTGTCACAAGGTGACCTCGCAACACCAGCTACACTTGATTGAAGTGTTTGGGGAAGGCCTGCTCGCCTGTGTACTCGTACGTCTCCCACACTGACACAAGTGACCTCGCAACACCAGCTACACTTGATTGAAGTGTTTGGGGAAGGCCTGCTCGCCTGTGTACTGGTATGTCTCCCACACTGTCACAAGGTTACCTCGCAACACCAGCTACACTTGATTGAAGTGTTTGGGGAAGGCCTGCTCGCCTGTGTACTGGTACGTCTCCCACACTGTCACAAGGTTACCTCGCAACACCAGCTACACTTGATTGTGTCACACAATACCTCCATAACTTGTTGGCCACTGAAAGTGATGTAGCTATATCGCACTGCGACACAGGCACCAGCAGGGGACATTGGTATATTCTGGGCTATAATTTATTGAAAATGGCGTCGACGCATTTGATTAACCTGGGAAGGGATCTCGAAGCCTAGGATCACAGGGTGCCACATCCCCCACCCCCTCCACACCTACCCTTTGAGGTGTGCTGTTGATTTATTGCTTTCAGCCTCTTCACCCCACCCCTTGAGGTACTTCCCTTTGAAACATTCCCCGGCCTAACCCTCTGAGTTTATTTATTGATTTCATCCTCTGTCCTATCTTTGAGAAAGTTTCCTTTGAGGTATTCTCCCACCATACCCCCTGGAGTTTATTTACTGTTTACACCCTCCCCTGCCTGAAGTGTGCTGTTGATTAATAAATAGCTTTCAATTTCTCCACCCCACTCTCACCTACATCCTTCCCCATGAGATATGCTGTGTTTAGTTATAGAGCTGTTTAACAGGAGCGCCGCTGATGCTCAACCGCCATCTTAATTTCAGACTTGACTGCTAGGCAGCGCCAGTGTTGCTCGATGGCATCTGCCGGTAGGAGTACTAGTGTCGACTGAAGACTAAGGCGAAGTTTTACATGGTAAAAGCAGAGATGATATGGTTTAATACAGTATAAAAACTGTGGAATATGGCGGGATCGAACTGCCGAACCTTGGGTCACCACACACAAACGCCCCAGTCAATGTTTAAATTAATAATATTTTTATTTATATATTACAAACAACTGTATCGAGCAACATATGTACAGAGTAGTATTTTTTAAACATGTAAGAATTTAACGTCAGAAAATATGATTATGTGACTATGACCATCGCCATATTGGATTTTATAAGCATAAAAATGTAATAGTAAATGTACCAAGTGTTATATACTTACAGATTTGTGTTTTAAAATAGAATTCTAAAGTATCAATATGAATTTTGATTATTGACACTTTTTTCGACGCCATATTGGATTTAGTAGACATAGGAACGAATTTTTTTTATTAATTGTGAAACCATTCCAAGCATCAAATACAACACAGCACTTACCTTACTACAGGTTATGTCTTAAGTATACTATGCCTGTATCAAACCACATGAACTTAAAAGCATACATAGTCAGAATTTCCGATCTGTTAAAGCTATACTCATAAAATTCATAACATACACATCGCCCCCTTATGACAATCACAGTGGTGGGATCAATTAGGTCTTAAGCCCTTTTACAACCACACTAACTCATAATTTCCGAACTTAGAAGCTATACTCCTCAAATTTAACTTCATAGCCATCGTCCCCAATGCCAATGATGTAAGTAATGTCAATTATGCATTAAGCCCTTTTATAGGCATAGTCATAATTTCCGAACCATTGAAGCTATAGTCATCGAATCTTGGTCAGGCCACTTAATATTATTTTACTTTTTGAATTTGACAATTTAGTTTATAATTGTATTCCTGGTAAAGGTTATTAATGTAATGTTATTTTCGACTACTGGGTTCGAATCTCGAACAGGGAAATTAATATTCTATTTTTGAATTTAACAAAAAATTATTTTTGAGTTTGATTCCTGCTGGGACTACTTAATTTAACGTTATTATTGGATTACTGGGTTCGAGTATTTGTGATGAACGTACTTACAATGAATATGGTAATGGTTTGGAAATTACAGCCAACTATGCTTATATGAGCACCAAGGTTATAATTGACCCCTCGACCGTTATTGGCATTCTCAATTTGGCAACTATCTTAAATGGATCGGAAATTACAGCCAACTACGCTTATAAGTAGACATAAGTCATACTAGTCCCTGCTTCCTTTCTCGTTGCCGGGGGTTGTGCCTATGTTGTGAATTTGGTAGTCGTATATCAAACTGTTCGGAAATTACTACTGACTATGCTTGTATGTGCGCTTAGGTCTGGTGAGTGTGTAGGTCGATGCTGGTGTTCAGCACTGTGTTATGACACCAGGACAGATTCCGAAAGGAATGACAGACCATGAGACTCAGCACCTGCCAGGATGCTAGGTGAAAAAGTCCCGGAAGAGAGTGTCAGGGGGATATGAACTCGAACATTCTTCAGGCAAAATGGATGTTGCTGGCAATGGCATGACAGAGCATGACTGGCAGGGTGACCCCACTCCTCCCGACCCCATACTCAAGGCGTCAACGCCACATTGTAGGGTCTTCGGTGGAACATAAGAGCATACCATCGAGACACCAAGATGACCACCAGGAATGTTTTCTCAACTGGGTGGGATGATTGCTCAATCTGGCTGAATATTTCTCAATTTCCGCCCGATTCCGCCGGATAGAGTAAATTTGGCCGATTGAGCAAGTGCGCACTTTCAGTGTGTGAAACTCAGTCTCATTGTACAAAAAACATGTTAATTGCACGAAATTTGGACGGTTTTGCGGACATTTCTGGCAACTTTCTGAGCGAAAAACAGGTCCTATGACGCCAGCAAAAATGGCGGGTGCGGCACCGCGGCACCGAAGCCCCTGGCCTGGAATGGCCTTTTTTATACTACTCAACTGCCTATCAGAATATCAAACTCCGCTAAGGCTAGCGATGCTCAGGTGAGTGGGCTCCCGAAAAGCGGGAAAGATAATGAGAATCGCTCCCTCGGGCACAACTGAGAGCACGATCATGGGTGTGCCTACAGGATGGGCCAAGTGGACAATGCTGCACCCCCTCCCCCCGCCCAATTTATAGCCATTCAATATGGCAATTTCGCCAATAATTGTGTATCGTCCAAGTGCCGCTGTTAGAAAAAAATTGCAATCAACCTTTGAACAAGGGCGGGTGGATGACAGCCAGAAAGCACAGAACTATGAAATTACTGTCATCTTCTATTTTCACACCTTATGCATTGGGAAAAACCAACCGCCTACCATTACTGATCTCCTATTTACACGGAAAGGGATGCTAGATGTACAGAAGGGATGCTAGTTCAACTGCTACTCTCGACAAAAATAATTGGACAACCCGTAGGATGTACATTTTCTATAATCATAAATTGTCAGTATTTACTATGAACCCGAAATTATGCCGCGAATACGAAGAATTTCTGCTGCAGGGGTGCAGCCGACCCTTAACCGTGAACCAGCGTAAAAAACTTGATTTCGAATTGAGCTGCAGACTGCACATCTCGCCTGCCCGCGAGCTGTAGCGATATCGCGGCCCGCATTTCGATTTCATGTGCGGAGGAGATTGAGGGAGGGAGGAGGGGAAGGTCACGCGCTTCGGAATTGACACCGTAGCATCAAATACGACCGAATCGTTTATCGAAAAAGGTTTCAGAGAGAGAGCGAGAGAGAAGGGAATGTTGAGGGAACATGAAATGCGGAAGGGGGAGAAACGTCAGTCATGCCCAATTGAAAATAACGCGCCCGTCTATCCACCGAGGGTAACACGGAGAGCGGTGGTGGGAGAACCAGAGAGTGAGAGGGGGAGAAGGAGAGTGATACAGCGATGAGCGGGGGTGTACGGGCATCGAGAGTGCCGACGCTTGTACGACGGGGCCGTGTATATTCGCGGGGCGCCCCGGGCTTCGCCGGAAATACGAGATGCGACAGGATAGCGCCAGCTAGGGATGTCGATATCGGAGGAAAATATCGATAATTTTTTATATTGGGTATTTTTGAAAGTATCGATTTCTATCGTTGAAAAAATATTGATGTTCGATATTTATATTTTCGATATTTCTTACATCCACACTATTTGGTTAACTGTAAAAAATATGGGCTTAGTTAGAACTAATAACTATGACGTATAAAAACAATTAATTACATCATAAGAATTATGCGCTAACTTAAGTGTGCATAAAATAATTGCAGCTGTAGGTTATTAAGGGAGATAGCCAGGCCTTGTCAAAAATATCTTACTCGATTTTCAGCCACATATTCAATTTAGTCGAACTAAATCTATTCCAGAATACGCTTATAGTTATATTATATGCTACGTCATTGAGAAAAATGCACCCCAATTCCTCATTTGTGGCTAGTAAACAAAATTTAAAAAACCCAAGATGGCGGGGCTTAATCTTCCTTAAGACCGGTTTACAATATAAAAATTACGTGATCACTTAAAAATGATTACGTATTAAGAATAACTGAACTGCACTGCTAAACTTGTTAATTTCCAAAACGTACATTTGATTATAATTAAAAATTACATGTGTTATTTACATATTTTAATGTTTCGTTTGTTAGGCACATTAATTTGTGTTTACACAAATAACATACAATAACAAAATTGTAAACTTCATTAACTTTAAAGAATGTATTTTCGATACTAGAAAAACAATATCGGTATCGAAAAATTATCGCAAGTGATATATCGGGTAAAAATATCCATATTAAAAAATATATCGTCATTTCGATATATCGATATTTTTCCAACATCCCTGCTCCACCGACGGATACGGCGCGGGATTTTCCCCAGACGGCCGGCCGCTGTTCAACTTAACTTGACTGCACCGGGAGCGCCATATTCTTCGCACTCACTGTATGTCAAAGGTGGGTTTACGATTGACTTAACAGAATAAGTTCGCCGTGTGCGGGTCTTGACGGGTCGTGTGCGGGTCTTGACGGGTCGTGTGCGCTCATGGCGTGACTAGAGATCGTTATATTGTATATCTTAAATACAAGTCAAGACGAAGTAGCCAATCAGAGCACAGCGGCAGTTGTTGCCGGGAAACTGTATTTACAACTTGTATTTAAGTTATATTTAATTGCGAAATTGTATGAAAGTAATTATTTTAATCGAGAGATAATGTCCTCTCAATTATAGAATATTCATTGTCATGTTGATTTCTTTCGTGGAATAGATTATTGAATTCGCTTTAATTAACCATTTCCACATTTATTGATGTAAATGACTACTGTTGGCATCGGCTTACCCTTCTATAACATTCCACGAGTTTTTTTTAAAACGATTACACAATCAGTAACGACAGATAATTAAATATAAGTAAATTGTCCATTTTTCCAGGTTATTTCGGTTGCTTACATCTACCACGATTTTGATTGGCTAGACTTAACAGTTGTTAGTTAATTCAATCATAAACTGCAACTGTTCTTATTGTTCATTTTCCGCGTGCTTATCGGGTCATTAAGTACAATTATTAATTCTTCAGGTTTTAATTGTAAACCCACCTTAAGGCTCCCATCTACCTATGATTTTTTTCCGAGTTTGAGGAAGAAAAGCGCGTGAGCGATAAGGCGACACTGCCACGCACATCAAGTGCCCAATCGCCGTTAAGCGCAAGGCCCTGAACTGGCGTGCAGAACTATCGTCGCACTGCGTGTACCTGTGGAACTGCCAGCGGTGGCCCCATTATTTCATTGCTGGGAAATCTCTACGAAAGTTCTATGTCGGACCTTTTAGTTTTAGTTTTTACCTGACGCATAATATATTTTGACATAGAACGCTTTGAAAAGGCCGTTTTTGACCATTTAGGAGTACACAAAAATGGCGATAGCACTCAACAGCCTTCGTCTAAAGTGTGTGTTCTTTTCGTAGATCAGTACATTGGAGGCACGTTTAATAGTTTTGTAGAAAAGCGTGAACTACCATACGCTGTTCAAGTGAGCACTTTTTAAGGCCCTTATAGATTTTTTCTTTCATCCAATTTCTAACTTTCTGCTTTTTAATATAAACCTTGCAATTTGACCAATAAACACAGGTGTAATAATTTCACCACTCTCAAAATTAAACACCTAAGGCTGCATTAAGGTATATTTATTATTGGTTAATGCATTTTGGAAGGGCCTTAAATAGTGCCGACTTTACCGAGAATGGCCTATAACACTCCGCAACGCAGATCACACACCAGGCAGACAGGCGGGTCATGTCTACCTCGCGTGTACAGTATACAAGGGAGCATTGTGACACAGGTATAAGCAATCCCGGGAAGCTGGATTTTTAGTGAATTGTATCTGTAACAGTGTGATGTTCCTACACGCAATGTAAGTGAATGGATTAAACTACAGATACCACTCTGTACTTTTCTCGTTTTTTTATCGCGTGGGTAAACTGCATAGGAAATACTTCAACGCCCTTTTTAAAAACCTTTCACACCGACCCCGTCCCTTCTTTTTCTTCTTTTTAATGTCTTTAATACGATCAAGTAAGAAGTGGCGGCTGCACATATTGTTACATGAATGCCTGGAAAGCGTATTTGAGTTCCTGAGGCATGGGGGTCTTAATAAAAATAAAATAACTAAATCAAATTTTTAATTTATTTACAAATATTATTTACAGCATTAAATTATCTTTCTCCACTATTAATGTTTTTATTACACAGTGAACGCAATATTTAATGTCGGGTTCAACTCTAAATAACGTCCCTCTTTATGTATGTTTGGTTAGGTTATTGTCATACTCATAATCATCATTAACACACGTTCAGTCTATCTATTGCCATCATTTGTAATGCATTTCACTCACGCATCCAGTCCAATAGTCCAACCTGCCAACTGCACCCTTCGTTGCTCTGAAGCTCGCAGTCGCACACCTTCCTCCCGCTGGTCACTTCTCTCGCCGCGCGCTTATCTGCTCACTAGTCGTCTATCGCTGAAACTCATCCATTCAACAACTGCCGGCTCGGAGGTCCGACGCGCCTTCTATGGCCGCTGGCCTTGACCTGGAAGGTTCGCCGCACCCCGAGTCTAGCTGAGAGACACGAGTCGGTAATCCAGAGCAGTCTTCAGATGTTCCAAAGATGCCCGATACCTAAGGTCGGGAGCAGCTCGCACCCTGATATGCGTAACATGCACGCTTTGTAAACATTCATTTGTGAAAAGCCGCTGCGTCTCCAGTTGCAACTGACAGCGCGCGCGTGTCAATAAATCATCCAGCTACTCTGTCCTTCACTTCCACTCGCTCGTGCGCGACAAAGTCGCGAGCACGTAACAGCATGTTTCTTTCGTTTCCTGGAGTAAAAGTTCTAG
Organism: Dryococelus australis; assembly: GCA_029891345.1. Classification (NCBI taxonomy): domain Eukaryota; kingdom Metazoa; phylum Arthropoda; class Insecta; order Phasmatodea; family Phasmatidae; genus Dryococelus; species Dryococelus australis. The sequence continues at coordinate 75,871,053 of CM057007.1, read as the reverse complement.
TGCCCTGATAATATTTATTTACTGAGATACGCGTAAACGTGCAAACACTGATCGTACAGACTATATTTTACTAAGAGTCCCCTTAAGAGGACTATGTAGCTGCGCGTCCAAAGTCAAGAAGAGAGGGAGCGATACGGGCGACAGTTCCACGCACGCCTAACGCCTCATCGCTCCTACGCGCAAGGCGTGCAGTGTTTCCGTCCTAAAGATTTACTGTGTAAACTAGATCTGTAACTGTAGGGTTTTATTACACGCGATGAAAGTCCACAGATCAAACTACCTGCATATAATCGTACTTCTCTCTTACCACTTAAACAAACTTCATAGGCAAGCTTTAAAAATTCGACATTTGACCACTTTAACGATATTTTTCTCCATTAATACACTTAATATGATAAAAGTAAAAATATAGCGACTTAGACAATAGTTTTTTTTATCCTTTCTGGCAAAAAAAAACTTCGTATTTCCAGAACATTTATTTACCGCAAACAAAGGTTTCACAGAAAACGTTTCAGTACATAGGACCCTTAGGGGCTCCGGAAGGCCGCGGTGGTGGATCTACTACCTCCCACCTAGGAGAACCGGGTTCATTCCCGGCGGGGCCGCTCTCCTACTTTCGCATGTGAGAATTGTGCTGGACAATGCCGTTGGTAGGCGGGTTTCCTCAGGGATCTCTCGTTTCTCCCGCCCTTGCGTTCCGGCGCTGCTTCGTACTCACCTCGCCTCACCCTCGTCGGCTCTCAAAACCTCGATGTTAAGAGCCGCCCTAATCTCTCCACTGCAATAAGGGCTCTGCTTGGCTGGCGCATCAAATGCGCTCGTTGCAGATGTTTGCTAGAAAAAAAGTAATTAAAAAGTTTGGATATCTGTAATAGTATGCAAACACGAAAAAAAGGTTTAACGAACATTTCGTGCCCAAAGTCCACTTCTAAGTTCTCATTTCAAATCCAAGGATTGATTTTGAGTATGGCATGTCTAACACGGGCGTGCCCAGAATCAATTTTAGCTGCTCAATTTTCTAAAGATAAACTTCGCAGTTTCCTTCAAATACAAATAATCTAATAAAAAAACACATTACATTATATTTTTATGTATGGGCACTTATGCTTCGACTTTATAATCGTAAGTGTAGCCCGCACAGCATTGTAAATACCTGAAAATGGCTTGATGCGAAAACTTAACTGAATAGCCCTGGATGCACTTAACATTATTTCTTAAGGGGGAGAGTTGAACGCCATCTTGGATTTATATATTTTGCGATTACTTATGTTAAAGAGGAATTGGAAAAAAAAAAACGTGACTTTGGTAGGACACATAACACTGTGTAACTATAGCCTATTCGTGATTTCTTCACTCGTGTTCAATCAAACCTTTGAAAAAACACTCTACGTTTGACGTGCTAGGTTGTTCCCTAAATATGCCATGTATCATAAGCATTTTATACTCGTGTTAACCTAAAAATTCCTTTATTCGGTTAAATAGGTATTCCACTTACGTTTTATTTATCAATTATAATATTTGATTGATAATTAATATGAATAAAAATAGAGAGAAAATAGGTGTGTTGGTAATGTCTAAAGGCTGTTCACGATAAAGTGAGCACTTTTGAAATCAACCTTAGAAAAATGTCACTGTCCTGTCTGCATATATTTTAACGGGCGCACCGAGTAACATGCGCCCGGTAAAGTTGGTAAGGATGGACAGAAAGTAGTCCCATATGTTAACGTCGAATAAAAAGGGCTAAGGTAACCATTTGTGATATGTAAATTATTTCCTACACTTTCGGTTTTTTTTAATGCCCCAGTGTGTAAAAATTAACAGATTTATAAAATGTTTACTTTTCTAATAATTTCACAGTTTCACTTGACCGACGCATGAATAAAGTGATGAGGCCTATGCAGGGCCTCAGAAAAGTTGGAAATAACCGTGAATGGACTATATCTCACGACGTATTATTGTTTGACATCTTGCATTACTATACTGCCTGCTGTGGCCATTCTCAGAAGATTTATCAATTCCCATTCATTCCACACGGTAAACAAAAGTACCCCACTTGTAATACAGTTATTCAATCATCTAAGTGATATCCTATGGCCTGCAAAGGAGAAATTCCAGTAATTGGAAAATTTACCGCATGCCAGGCTACAAATACAGCAACGTTGAGTATTGCTACCATACAAGGTTTAAAACTTAACATTTGATTTTAGTAGCAATATACGTAAGCTATCACGGATGAAAAGGCTGTTCACGATAACGTGAGCACTTTTGAAACCAACCTTAGAAATAAAATGCTGCCCTTGCCTGCAACAGGTCCACTGAGTGACATTCGCCCGGTAAAGTTGGTAACGATAGATGGAATGTAGTTCCATATCTTAACATCGAATAAAAAGTGTTAGGTAACTATTTATGGTAATTCAAATTATTTATTTCGCTTTCTATTTTTTTTATCCGTCAGTATGTGAAAATTAGCAGATTTGAAAAATGTTTTCTTCTTTTATAATTCCACAGCGTCACTTGACCGACGCATGACTAAAGTGATGAGACCCATGGCAATATTAATTTTACATAGGCGGAAGAATACACAACGTGCATACAAGTAGATCTTAAGCAGGGCTTTCAAAAGTGTTCATTTTAACGTGAACATCCTATATGAAGAAAGCTGTTATTCATGCTTCAATAAGCGTATTGTTATGATATAATCACGCCTTAATTAGACATTCTCGCCTGAACGCGCCATCGCAACTTTAAAACAGCAAATCAGGGCGCCAGGGATTGCGTCAAATTATTGCAAAAGGATTAGCAGCATAAACCCCCACCACCGGCCAATAAACGGGGCAGCTTACCAAATAACGCGCCGATATAAGACATTTACACAATTATGAACTTAACATTTGTCTTTGCCATTTGACTTAAAGTTTGCTTTCCGACATGATGTTTCTTACGGAACTTGACACAATGCAACTGTCACAGATAAAGAAAGACAAGCACTCTTGACTTTACGGTTTCGAAAAGTTGAAATTTTAAGTCAAAGTCAAGCAGCCATTTCGCCGAGAATCTAACAGAGGTTATGTGGAAAGAGCGTTATTCTATTGTAAGGCTATTTAAATCTCGGTAAATTAAACAGAGTTTGTCTTAAATTAAATATATGGCAAACGAATTTAATATGAAAAGGAAATATATTAATTTAGATTTTTGAATAAAGTAAACAAGTGAGTTTTTGTTTTGAAATAAACTTTTAACACAAATTTTAAGCCTATTTTTAAAAGAGGTACGTAAAACGCATTCCTGGATAAAATGACAATAATTTACATAACAAGATACACATTTTTACGAAGCTCGCAAAACCGATGTTTAATTGTTTTCATCCTGGACTTTACAATTTTATTACGTATTGGCAGTTTCGTCAAAGTAAAGGAAATGTAAAGTCAAATGTTAAAGTTTTCTATTGTGTAAGAAGCTATAGGCAGACGCGAGGCGCGGCGCGCCATTTTTCCACATCGGCCCAGCAGCCAGGGAAGATCACGTATTGGATGTATCCGGTGTCGCTAGCCGCTCTACTAGAGACAGCCTCCGGCATCACGTTGAGGTGGAGACTGTCCAATATTGGAATTACTAATGGTGACGTGGGTAAAACATAGTAATAATGTAATTTAATATAACTGCAGTTATATTAGCTCCACTCAACATTTAACATCATAGTATCATGTCAATGTAAGTGCCTTACATGTCTCATATACTAAAATTAACCACCCAGTAACAGTAAATGCTCTACCATTTCATCTCATTTAACTGACTTTCATCTACGGCCCCAAAACATATAATGTATAGAGTTGAATAGAAGCCAACTTCATAACAGTATTTATAAAAACAACATACAATCCGCGGCTCACCCTGGATTCCAAGTAAGAACCCAGGTGCGGATTTAGAGCGGTGACAGGTGCCACTGTACAGGCCGGCGAATAAAAAGAGGCGCCGAAATGTCTCTTCAAATAACAAAACTATTATTTTAATGAACATAACACGTGAAGTTGTACCGAATGACAAATGTGTGGCATCTCTAATGCTAAGAAACCTTTTGAAGTAGACTATGTCATCATGGTGAGGTAAAGTTAGACCACAACTACTGTAGTGCTAGTGGCTAACAGCTGGGTGAGACGCATAGTCAGCAAGAGCTTCCGTTCATGACTTCACACATTTGTTGATATTGATTTTGTAACTAGAATTTGTCACTACTTAATTTTAAAAGAAATAATGTTAAATGTAGGATAGCAGGATTTAATGCCTCTTTTTATTCATTAGACGAAGTGGATGTGACTTTGGGAAAGTTTTCTTTGTGTATTAACAAAATAAAAAAACAAAAACAAATAACAAAAATAATAAGATTAAAACCAATTTTCGAAAGTTGGAAACTAATATTAGAAAAACTGATAAAACCAGTAAATTTTCCATGTTATTAATATTACTAGTTATATCAAGGAGTAAAAGAAGAAGTTAAAATTTCATGAATTAACATTTTAAAAAAATCGCCGGAATAGTGTCCTTCGCTTGGTAATATTTGAGGTTACCTTCGCCCACGTTTTACACTTTTAAGTAGAATGGGTAAAGAGGACGCTCATAGCCAGTGCTGCACAGGGCGCGGCGCCACTTCACCTATAACCAGCCAGCCCCGCAAGAACCGTAACATGTCGAGGCGGATGAGCGACTCTCAGGCCACACACACACATGTCGCTAGGTCCTGGAGATCGACGCAGATCATTTACTTGCTGTTGATACCGATGCGAATAACACACACTTTTTACGTAAATACTTTTCACGGAAATCAACACTTTTGATTTTTATATAATAAACGTGTAATTTTCGCACTACAAAACAAAGAGTTGAACTTGTGGTTTTTGGGCCACGTACGTTTCAAGCATTCTATCAACTGATTCGAAATACGTTTTATTTACAAAACACACCGACGTACCGCAAAGAGTGGTTAAACTGATTAGCAGAGGTGAGACTGATAACATGAAAATGTTCTATAAATATTAATGTCAGTTATCGCACCTGACCTAAACATGTACGGAAAAAATGTTTACGATCCCACCACTGCTGATCACTTTCACCCCACCTAGGTGTACCTTGCCTTAACATGTGACCATGTGATCAATCTCACCCAGCTTAACGGTACTGTTTGTAATTCCTATTCACAACTTCTGAACACACTTTCTACGGCAATCCTTGGATACATTTGTCCGCCACTGATCGAAATAATCTATTTGCAGAATCGTTCAGTAAATACACTTCACGGGTTTCCCGAGACTAACAGACTTGCTTCAGAATGTAAATAAATAGTGGTGCTTCACGAAGACACATAACATGGCGGACCAAATCCAACACGTGACAATAATATTACATTTCACGCAAAAAGAACACAAAACTATGCTTGATGAAAGCAAATACAAAATTAATTAACTACCGATAAAATATCCCGACTTCCATAACCGTGACTAAAGAGATCACAGGTACAATGTGTTCCCGAGCTGTAAACGTTTCACTGATCCTAAAGGTCCGCATGCTGCGTCATAATTGTTAAACATTTTTTCAAAGTGAATTCTCTAATAATAATAAACTGCACACTACTTTAGTAACGTGATTTAAACCATAAATGTTGTAAGTATAAAGAACAATTTGAACTACAATTTCAAGTTCCGAGTACTATTTTCTTCCATAGTCGTCATCAATATCACCAACATTACGTAAATCCCGCAACAACTCATCGCTGACACAATACTTCGCAGACGAGAGCATTTATTGTTTACATACTGTGTAGGTTGGTCACATCGTCTGTCAAAATGTAGTGAACTTTTATGAAATGCAGTATACTCCCGATGTGACAACGGCTGCCAACTTTACGAACAGCTTCAGAGTCGGGCGGCAGGCAACCTGCTGACGTGGAAAACAAACCTGCAAATGCTGACAACGTAATAACTATTCGCCGCACCTCCTCACTGTAAGCTGTTCACGGTAAAATTAGCACTTTTGAAAGACCTGCTTAAGAACTACTTATAATCATGTCGTGTATTCTTCCGCCTTATGCAAAATTAAATTTGCCATGGGCCTCATCGCTTTATTAATGCCTCGGATCAAGTAAAACTTTTAATTTATAAAAAAAGTAAATATTTCACAAATCTGCTCTTTTTTACACTTCGATACATTAAAAAGAGTACAAAGCGAAATAAATAATTTCAGTTGTTACAAATGGTTACCTAACATTTTTTAAATTACGTTAAGATATGGAAATATTTTCCAACCATCGTTACCGACTTTTTCTGGGTGTATGTCGCCAAGTGCGCCAGTTGTAATAAATGCAGGCATGGGCAGTGACTATTTTATAAGGTTGATGTCAAAAGTGCTCATTTTATCGTGAACAGCATTTAACAACATGACTACAGCCCTGTTATTAGAAATAAAGCAGTTTAGTTCCTGTAACATAGAGGGCAGCACTGACACACACCATGAATCCAACTTCCACTACGCACCACGATAATTATTATTACTATTATCGGCATTTTAACGGATTGGCATCGAAAAAATACAAAACAAAAATCTACACAATAAAAACAAAAGAAAGAAAGAACCACAGAATACGGATTAGTCAGTAACAAAATTAGGAACTATAACTTAAGAAATATTATCAAAACTGTATTTAAAAATAATTACAAACTAGAAATAATAAACAAAAAAAGTGGATACCAATTGCAGTTTGCTCAGAAAGAGTGAACTTACGCAGTTCGTCTGTCATTCAACTGTTATCGCTTACATACAAACGGCAAATAACAATAATAATTTATTTCCCTTTATAATTCGAAATTAATCTGCATTTTGATCTAACTGGTGACAACTATAGTCCATTCCCAATTGGAGGAGACTTATGAAAATCTTTGAAAAAAAAACACTAAGCATAACATGTCAACCTGTTTTTTCAATAACCTGTATTCCACAAATATATAACACTGTGGTTAACTTTAGTACTGTATTATTGAATAAATGAAACTTTACCTTAATATCTTCTAAAACTTGTAATATTTATTTCTTTTTAAATATGAATTAACAACAGCGAGAGCAGCTACGTGTTGGCAACGACCGGTAAGAAATATTCACAGTTAAAATATTATTTCAACCTAGTTTTTTAGTATACTATTTGCAAATTAAAAGGTGAATATTGAGGTATCCCCGATGGCAACATCTCATTTATACAGTTTAAAATAACAGCGGGAAATATCGTGAGTATGCCGTAATGGTACGGTGTTGTTTTATCGAGCGAGAGCAATTTTAAAGCAACTGTCTGCTGGGCGAGCTTTGTAGCTCTCTCTCTCTGTCTTTGTTTCTTTCACACTCGGGAAGTTTCACTTCGCTAGTACGCTGTAAATGTACATGTTTTCAATTGTAGTATATTTCATACTTATTACAGCAAAATAATGATTTTTGAATTTGTAATTTACTACTGAGAAGAGATTTTAATGTTTGAATGCTTATTTTAATATATTTAGATATGATGGCGGGGCAGAAACAAAGTGAAGTTGGCAGACGTGGCGAGCCATGACATCGCATGTTGCTTTTAGCAAAACGAATTGTAAATTATACTCACTCCGAAAAATACTTCAAACTACCACATCACGTTTGTAAACGTTGTGTTTTTAAACCTACCTAAGCAAGTTACGATGTTGTGATAGATCTGCGTTTCCGCAGCAGTAATAAATATACTATGACAATGTGTTTCGTTAACCATTGCTTGCGAAATAACGTGGCGTGGCTGCGTCGTGATCGTTATGCTGGATCTGTGTGTGTGCGTGATTTCAAATATTTGATGTGAACTATTTATACGTTTTAAATGTGAAATGTTTTATGACTAAGTTATTTATTTACATCCACGTCTGTTTATTTATCACAAAGTTGTACCTTTGCTATGGGTGTTTGAAACACAGTCATGCAACATGATTTGCCACCAATCCCAACAAAATGACCAAGCCCAGCCCCAATCAATTTAAAAAAAAAACCTAATACACAGTAAGTAGCAATAAATAAATAAATAAATAAATAAATGTATATATATATATATATATATATATATATATATATATATATATATATATATATATATATAGGCTGAATAAAAGTTACGGTAGGCTTATTTGTGTGCATGTTCACAGCTATATTTTAAGTTCGTATGACAAAAAATGAGCGACACGAGATGCGTACTTGATTTTAATGTAGCTTTTTCGTTGGCTGGTTATTCCTTCGTTATTCAAACTGAGGTCGTCCTTTTAAAGAAATAACCCAACAAATATCAATAGCAAAAAGTTGAATACTATAGTTCATTACCCCGCAGTTGTAACAGTGTTAAACACAGTCCCTGCAAAATATTAGCGTGCATTACGTGTAATGTGCTATGTCTTGGAAAACAGTTATGTTAATGTAACATAATCGTAAGGCATTTTTAAAACTTCGTAAAGCTGACCTAAATAATGTTATAGTCCTAAACTGTGAATATTCGTACGAAATGGTTTTTGAAATAGACCTACGAAAGAATTCTTGGAAAAGCTGTAAACAGTAAACAACACATTTGACAGGTATAAAAGTAGAAGTCACATTTCAATGTTTATGTTTAGGTGTAGCGAAAGTATACGAACACATGTACACACACACAATGGCATGTAAACATTGATTTTGACAGATGCTACATGGCAGTCACAAGACAATGTTTGTTTACATTTGGCGGAAGGATACGAAACGGGCCTGCAAGTAGATATTTAGCAGGGCTCCTAGAACGTTGCTTCCAGTGGGGGAATGGACTATAAGAATCATTTGTATGGAATACTGTCTGAATACCACTGACGCCAGGTTGCACCAACATCATATCCGATCCGAGATCGAATGATACTAGTTCCAAACCAGGATCCAGTTTGATCTTGGTTCCAATGTAAAAGTGCCGCACCAACAAAATTTCATGATTTTGGATCTGCGATTCGTAGATCGGGGTTTCAACAGTGAGAGATCTAGATTAAGTATGACACAAATTTTTGCTATTCGTTCGTAATATATGACGTCATGGAAGTAGGCGTATTATTCACTATAGATAGAACTAGATATGCGATGTTTTATCTGTTTTAAGTGAATTATTGTTGTACGAATTTTACTGAATAATATTAAAGTGCGTATAATGTTGTTTTAATTTCCCAAGAAAACAATCGAACATATTGCTATCTGTTGACGTATTTGCAAACTACATTTATCGATGATGGCTGCTGATCTTGGATCGAGATTTCGAACCGCCAATTTCGGCGGTTCAAAATGAACTTCATATCGATCTCCAGTCCAGCTGAACTCGAATGGTGCAACAGTTTTCTGTGTCGATCTTAGATCCGACCTCGGATCGAGTTCCGAATCACGACGGTGCAACCGGGCATTAGAAAATTCTGCTCCAATGGACTGTACCAAGATCGAACCCACGAGTCATACCCGCATGATAAAACGTTGCCGTGTGGCAGCATTGCGACTAACAGTCTGTAGAAGAGTTCAGCGTAGTCCTCTTACACAAGCTGCGCGTAAGTGCACTTCGCAGGCTTCTGGATTAGACACTCGCAAATTGTCAACACGCAACATGTCGTCAAAGTAGTTTTGCCGAGTTGTCTGATGTAAAGGTACTTTCTGTGCAAAATATGGCAACGTATTCGAACAGTGTTAACAGTTCCTTTTCCTGAATATCGGTTGGCAAAATTTATATTCCAAAAATAAATGCCAGTAATACACGTGCATATGTGATATTAAAAAAATGCACTTCGAAACGGCCATATCCAAATCTGTGTTGAGCAGTGACATTTTGAAAGGAACAAGTTCGTACAAAAACTAGTTCGTATCTCGTGAACACTTACAGAAAACACTCGTTTTTGTACTACGAACTTGAACTTTCAATCGCAACTTATTTTATTTAACAAGCTTTATTAATTTCATGTAAATTTTTAAGAAGTTTCCAACTACCTTGTTGATTGTTTGCCTATCCCTAATGCTGTTATGACGAGAGAAAATAAACTGTCGTTTCTTTCCTGGTCTCTAGTCTCTTAGTCCTCGAGCGACTAGGGCAAGGGAGCGTGATGGCCATCCCACTTTTACATCGGCAAATGTGTGAGCATCGTTTTCCAATTGTGAAATAGTTGCTCTTAGAAGAAATACTGGAATACGTTCGAGCGTTGCTGTAGGACGTGTGTTTAGCAAACGTAGCGGCATTTGCACTTGCAAGATCGCCGGTTATCAGACGAGCATTTCCAAATGTTCTTCTTCTTCTTGAAGTGCGGCTCCATTAAGGCTCCTGTGTACTCAAACACGTCTTCTGTGAAATCGTTGTTTGAGCGCAAACGCGTATCTCGGTAAATAAAAAGTTCTGGAAATATGACTTTTTGTCAGAAAAGATACAAAGGAATTATCCATGGCTCTATGGTTTTACTTTTGTCATATAAAGTGTATTCTTGGAGTAAAAAAATTTGTGAAAATGGTAAAATATCGCATTTTTAAAACTTGCCTATGCAGTTTCCTTAAGCGGCAAGATAAAAGTACAAATATACGGACGTAGTTTAATCTGTGGGCTTTCATCGCGTGTAGTAAAACCCCTATGTTACAGATATAATTTGCACAGTACAGCGTTACGTCGGAAACACTGCACACCTTGCGCGTAGGAGCGATGAGGCACTAGGCGTGCGTGTTATTATTGGAAATATTTTAATATAGAAAATTTACAATTTATCAGTTGTTTAAAATTTTTACAAAATTCCTGCATGCAAAAAGGCAGAAACTTATTGATAAAATATAACTATGTTACTAACTCCTTACAACTACATGCTGTTCACGATAAAGTAAGCACCTTTGAAAGCAATCTTAGAAAAAAGTCTCTGCCTCTGCCTGCATATGTTATAACAGGTGCACTTGGTGACATACGCCCAGTAAAGATAATAACGATGAATGGAAAGTAATTCTATATATTTACGTTGAATAATAAGTGTTAGGTAACCAGTTGTGATAACTTTAATTATTTATTTCGCTTTCTGTTTTTTCTAATGCACAGAAGTGTAAAAATTAGCAGATTGGTAAAGTATTTCTTTCTCTAATAATTTTACAGTTTCACTTGAGCGATGCACGAATTAAGTGATGAAGCCCATGGCAATGTTAATTTTACACAAGGCGCATACAAGTAGACGTTAAGCAGGGCTTTCAAAAGTGCTCATATTACCGTGAACAGCCTATAGCAGCTGTATTCTTGCTGGACATTGTACGCCTGCACGCCTGTCATCAGTCAGTAGTCATACTTGTGGCGTTTCTGTTTACATAATATGATTTAAATGTGCCTGTGATTTGTTTCGTCTTAGCCATTCATTTCATATGTTTTATTTCCTGCTAACGAAATTTTAATGAACTTATTACCTTTTTAAGAAGAACTTGAATGCAAACATTTGAGATAAATTGAACTCTTAAAATTAAAAAAAAAAAAAAAAATTAATTTTGTGTAAAGAATTGAACTTGTAAGATAATTTTGATCGCGACCTTGCAAGCATTACTTCCAAAAACATAAGCAAAACTGGTATTGGTGACAACATTGACAACTTTAGAAGGCGTTACAGAAGCTGACCATTCAAAATATTCATGGACAGTCATTTGGTGTAACATAGTACCACACACTTTCACTTAAAATGAAAGATTTCCAGCCACCACTTTGACGTATACTTACAATGTTATATGCAAGGAACATGGCAGCAGCGCTGTGCGAGGATTCTCCGAGCCTTCAGTTGAAGTTAAATTTACCAAGTGGTACAAAATTCCCCCAAAGTTACTGAATAATTAATCAATTCTATCGGTAGCAATAGCAAGGTGCCGCAGCATAACGTTCTGCCATTTTTCAGCTGAAGGGCAGTTTTGAGAAGTGATGGACGCCTCATCGTACGTAACTCACGGCACTTAGTTCCGCCAACAACGAGAGACATTGAGCAACAGGCGTTCTGCTAAATGTTCCGTTCCTTAGAACCGGCGCATTCCAAACCAGATACATCTAGCGCTGCACTTGAAGTTACGGATGCACGACGACGAGACGATGGTAATAGCTGCTTTCGCTCGTCCAGAGCCTTGAAAGTGTGACGTAAGGCCGTCGTTACACGAGAGCTGTTAGACACATTCCGCTAAATACATTCGCTAGCCACGTCTGAACAAGTTTAAAAACCGAACGTGTTTTCGCGGTCGCACACCCAAAGCAGAATGAAATCAACGGAAATTCTAACCACGACAAACATGGAACTTAAAATGTATGATATTTAATTATAATAGCCTCCAACATTTATCACTATTCATATTTTTAATTGTAATGAAACCTACACTTTTACTGCAATGGTATAATGGGTGGGTATTAGTACATTCAACCTTAAACTTAAGTTAATTCGACAAGTGCAGAAATTCCCGCCAAATTCAGCAATATTTATTACATTGCTCGTTTACTTGGAAGCAGCCAATAGGAGCGCAGCAGAGAAGATAAGGCGTTCGGAACTACTTGCGAAAACTGTTCACTTTGAACGAGAAACAACTGCGATCGGAACTCGTTCGAAGGTAACGTAACCTCTTCAAAAGCTGAACTTGTATAAGTGAAGTAATTCTGCATCCCGTGTAACCGCGGCCTAAGACTGCACTTCCCTAGGTTTTCTCCAGACTTGCCTCCATCTACGAGCACACTGCGATACGAGCGTTTGAGCGTAACGCGTTTATTTAGGCTTCAGGCATTCTTAAAATAGCACATGCTTCTAGACTTGCAGCGTGCTCGCGTGTTCGCTTGCGCAGTGCGAACCTCGGCCGGCGTGATCTCTACAGCGTTACAACCACGTGGTTTGGAGATCGGGCCGGTCAGGGTTTGATTTATGGAACGTGACTATATTAAATTTATATAAAGTGGTGTATGTTGACTTGTGTGAACCCCTGCTAATTTTGAACGTTGAGCTGAAAACTCCATCCTAATTTTTGTTTACTAACGAATGCGGTTTACAATTTTAATTTAAGAAATAACTGCATCATGAGAACTGTTGTAAATCATGTTAATAGTTAAAAAAAAAAAAAAATACTCTAGTGTGCTGAGAATACAGGGAAAAAAATTAAAGTGTTCTAACTTTCAATAGCAATAATAATATCAACAGATGCTAATTTTTTTGTATAGGCCGTTCACGAAAAAGTGAGCACTTTTGAAGCCCTAGTTACCTTTTTCTTTCAACAAATTTATATCCTTCTACCACTTGTTAATGTAAAGCCTGGCGTGTGAGTAATAAACACAGTACCCAAAACCAAAATCCCGAGACCATAATGAAATGTATTTATTGGTTATTACGTCTTATGAAACAGCTTCGAAAAGTGCTCATTTTACCATGAACGGCCTATACAGAAGCTACCGATTATATTATCAACAAGAAGGGCCCGTACTTACAACAGACAATATGCTCATCTGTCCAGCGACCCAGTGTGCTTCCTGTTGATACGCCAACTACTGTCACTAGCATACCAGCGGGTATACCAGTCTGTGCACAAGTATCTTGTATCTTGTACAAGATCAAGTACGGTAGCAGATAGCTGCCGGCTTTCAACCGAGCTTCATGTCCAGAAGATTTTCATTTGCTTGCTATAAATTCATTTCGAGGGAATCTTTCGGCTCTTCATACTTGTCAGCTAAGTGTGATGAAATACCTTGTCTGTTCAGGCGATTCAATTAATATCATATATAATCTCTACATATGAGAAAGTAGGCCTACTCACTCAATGTCAGACTGGCGTAAACGCATAATCCAAACAGATGGGCCTGGCAATATATACTTATAGGAAAGGCTTCCAATTTGGGTGTAAGCCACCACTAAAATGGTATTTTTCGAAAACATACACTTAAGACCAGGCTTCACCATGCATGGGCGTATAGAGCACGAGCAGCACTGCGAAAGCATAATCTATCAGCAAAAAACCCTGCATGTTGGGTCGTATTAATTAGGTCTGGCTAACACCTGAGGATGGCCATCGGCCTCCAACCATAACTCCGCCCACGCCAAGCTATCAGCGAATAGGGATGAGTTGCAGCATGCCAGCAGGAGAGGGGTGAGATGAGTGTTCGGGGGATCCGAACTAGGAGAATGTCAGCGACGCCAGGAGGAAACAAGACGGCAGGGCTCCGATCTCGGGCTCTTCAGGGGCGAGTTGTTCAGGGGAAAGGGAACAATTCCTACCCAGTCCTCCCATAACCTGTTCCCCGAGGACTTGTATTAGTTGTACTTGTATTCTACGTAAAATCTCTTAAGGAATGACGCTACGTTAAAATATTTTGCCATTTTTTTGTTTAATGTTTTTTTATAGAATGCTAATATTGAAATTTGCATAAAACAAAAAAATATGGATAAACAATTTTTTTTTTTAACAATTTTATGTAGCAATATTCTCTGAGAAAATCGTGTGAACGTGTTTTTTGTTTGAAATAGTTATGTTTAAAATTGACGTAATGAGAAGGAATTTCGTTTAACATTGATTCCCCATTTGAAGTTCGTGACTGCCGGCTTGATAGGCAGGCCCGTTAAGCAGCTAAAGCGAGTTGCTGTCTACTTACTTTTACCTGCCCCAGGAATCGCTCTCGAACCCTTGGTGTGAGAATTTGGGTGACAGAAGCACGTAGTTGGTAACAGCAGCCTTAGTATTAGATAGGTTCGCTAAATATCTTGCTTGGTTCATTCCTGCAATCTGGGATTACGATAACATACATAAGGGTAGCAAGTTGTTAAAAAAAAAGGTTCAATACAAATTTGGAAGCTGTGGAAGATGTTTCGGGAGGCGATTCTTCATGAAAAATTAAAAGGAAAACACATGTGACACTTTATACCTAAACCGAATATTAAGGGAGGTACGAGCCCTTAAAAGGCGAAGTTTTAAACCGTATTTGCGCAAAATATCGGTAACGAAGTAAAATACAATGACAACTCTCGGAACATTATCGTATATTATCGGGACCTTGAACGTAAGAGCCGATATTTTGCACAAATACGGTTTAAAACCTCGTTTTTAAAGGGCTCATAATATTCGGTTTAGGTATAAAGTGTCACATGTGCTCTGCTTTTAATTTTTCATGAAGAATCACCTCCCGAAGTTTGTCGGTCTAATTTAGAATCATTCTGTATATGAGTAAATGCTGGGTAAATAGCGTTTGATGGAACTGTCTTCAGTCGAGCACTCACGCTACTACGGACGTATCTCCCTCTTGGAATGCATGTGCGTATGCATGTGCGTGTGCAAGTGCGTATTTATTAAATATCCATTAACTACTTCGTTATGCGTGATTAGGCAAGTGCACTATTATGTAATCAAATTAAATATTTTTTTTTAAATTTGTAATACTCGTGGAATCCAATATCAGCATGTCAGGTACGTTACCTACTGGTAAGTAATTAAACACAACTTACCAACATTTGGCTACAAAAAAAACTTTGTAAAACTACAGCCTCGAGTGCAACATAAACAGAAGGTACACAAATGAATGAATAAACATCCTAATTAAAACAAAGTAAAATGTATTTATACGAAAACATTTATTGAAGACGCTGAAGGCAATATAGCCTATTATAAATGAATGCACTTTGACAAAAAAAAAATCAAAATAAATTTTTGTAAATAGCTATTTTTAACACCGTGTTTCAAAAATACTTAATACTTCCTACAGTTACCAACTGAAACGGAACAAATATACCAGCTGTATCTAAAAATACACCATGGCCAAAGAAATTGAATTTCCAACATTTCCGTATCTTTGGCTTCGTCTTAAAAAAGTGAATTCCGCCATAACAGTGCAAAATTAGGATTTTTAATAATCCAGTTATAAACTAACATTACAAAATCACTAAAAGCAGGATTTAATTTAAGTACAATTTTGTTGTCGCGGTCTTAAATTGCAAATATAGCGCACATGAAAAGTAATTTATTCGTTTCCTCGCCTCTGAACACGACCTACCTCTTGGACTCGAGACAAGACGTTCCCGGCCATTACAGTTTCACGTGAATTAGAAAAACTTAACAACGTAACCAACGAGCTGGAGGTATGGCCAATTAACGTAAACCCTCAACGCAGAGTACTCAACGCTTATTCAGTAAGAACGGACGCGAGCCAGCCACGCTTTTGCGCGAGAGAGAGAGAGATAGCGGCGTTCATCATTGCAGGAAATAGAAGACAAATACCCGCGAAGGTACTTCAGTCTATTTGGGGAGGGCTCTTCAACCCCCAACACTGATGCTATTTCGGGTTTACCGTCGCTGTGGACAGTACGCTGAATGAGAACCTAGTCTACACCACGAGGCACCAAGTCCAAAATTGTGATGGCTCAAGGTAGAAATACATACCTATGTCAGTGGCTCGACGGCTGAGGTTTTTAGCGTCAGTGAGGGCGAAACGAGACGCGGATGCCATAAATCTCCTCATTGAAAAAATTATCCTATCTTTCATGCTGTTAGATATACTTCACGATTTCATGAAACGGTAGATACTTATGCAAATAAAATGAAAATGTTAATAACTGTTCAAAACTTATAAAAGTCAGAGACATTACATAAAATATTCAATTGTACAACAAATAAAGGAAGAAGCAACTTTAGTTAGGATGAAAATGTTCCAAACGCTATTTTCCCTTAGTGTAGACTTGAGTATAAAAGTTACAGCTAATGCTGTAATATCAAACAAACACACGATGCCAACTGTGAACATAAAACTACACTTTATTTGATGTGATTTCCTGTAAGCATGTAAAGGCGGACGGCAATAGAGAGAGAGCAACTACCAGACCAAGTCCACTCCGTCCTCCTAACGACGTGACGTCCATGCTACTGCGGCGGAATACAATTACAGGGAGGACTATGAGGAAACCCACCTCTAGCCAATGGAAACGTCCGCCACGTTCCCCACAAGAGAACATCCGGGGTTGATGCCGCCGCCGGGAATGCAATCCAGTTCGCCATGGCAGGAAGCTAGTGATTTAACAATTACTCCACCGCGGCACCCGTAATAGCAGTTCCAAAAATTTTAAAAATAAAATAAAAACTGCCAGTTCTTTAGAGTATAACTTTGTAACAGCAAGAGTAACTTTGCCTTATTTAATTTAAAACGAAAGCTTCAAGATAACTTACATATTAATGTGTTCATTGAGGAAAAGCACAGGATGTGAGGGAGGGGGATGGGGAAATTCGATCTTTATTACTGTTTTATATGATATTATGGTACACTAGTAAAATTTGCTCTTAATGTGTCCAACAAATGTTCGATATTCGAATATAAGGCATTGCCACGACAAGGTGAGTATTCACAGAGACAGAGAGACTGACGTAGAATGCACTCGGTCGTTTACTGACGCAGTAGACCCTGCGCACGGAATTTGTGTTCAATAAGCTGTAAAAGTGAGTGAGTGGAGAGATTTGGGCGGATCTTAACAGCGAGGTCTTGAGATTCGACGAAGGTAATTGAAGTGAGTGTGGAGCAGCGCCGGAATGAAAGGGCAGGGGAAACGAGATATCCCCGAGAAAACCCACCGACCAACGGCATGGTCCGGTGCGATTCCCACTTGCGAAAGTCCGGTGACCCGACCGGGGATTGAACCCGGTACGCCTTGGTGGGAGGCGAGCGTGCTAATCGCTCAGCCACCGCGGCCCCTGCGTGCTGTAAAAATATTCCCCATTGATTGGGTGGTGATCTAGCAAGTTCGTATTTAAGAATTAAATTATGAATGACATTAAGCTATTTTGATTGAGCGTACAGCTGGAATTCATGAAATACATAGTAAAATCAAGTGTGGTCTATCGTACATGATTATCAAGTCAGTGCACACTTTATTTTAAGTACTATCATATGGCAAAGTTTGTTTAAAGACGTCAATAATAATTCCCTCGCTTAAATTTTTCATTTCAGACATCTGTGACTTTAATGAGGGAATATTTTCGTTAACAAATTGTCGGTTTAATGAGCTGAATTTGAATTTTAGCAACCCTCCCAAAAGAAGCTAAAACTATTTTTGTTTATTTTTATGTTTCTCAAATTTATATATTGTAAATAAGTTCTGCTGTCGTATTAGTTTTACTTACGCGGCGAATCACACGAGGTTTAATAATTTAAGAAACTAAATGCCAGCAAAATACGACATGCACTTGGGCATCGATTTCGCACTGAGAGCTGCATGTTTAGAGTACTGAGGCACACAGATATTGAGGACATGTATGATGGGACTTCACGTCGCTCGAAAAACATACTCTGTGTATACGTGGAAGAGATGCGCCCGTACCAAATACTGCGGGAAAATATATATAATCACGTTGTTTGAAGCACGGAACTGGGAATTACAAATCGCAGTGTACCTACGCCGCATTCTACAAACTATTATAGAATGTTCCAAGACGCTTGGCAGTAGAATGAGCGCAAGGTTCCGACGACGTAAAGTGCAAAAGTGGCACAAGTGACATATTTCAATAACCTGTAAAATTTTTTGAGGGATGGATAGTGGTATGTTTCTAAGGTTAATTCAAACCCTCTACCTCCCTCCCCCCTTTTTTCCCCATCTCACAGTGTCGTGATTGGCTGTTGGTTGAGGCAGGGCAAAACATTTCCAAGGGACATTTGGGGCTATAGAAGTCGACTCTTCGGTGTACGGCGCACGACTGAGCTCTGAAAAGGTGTGGAGCGGCCACCATCTCAGTTCTAGAGTTGACTGCTAGGAGCGATAGTGTCGCCTGATATCATTCGTTGCTAGGAGCGCTGGTGTCACTCTCGCTCCGTCACCATTTTAGTTCGAGATTTCATTGCTAAGAGCGCTGGTGTCGCCTGATGTCATCGGTTACTAGGAGTGCCAGGGTAAATTATGCCTTAAGCCCTTTTATAGGCATAGTTACTCATAAATCCCGAACTGCTGAAGCTATAGTCATCAAATTCATATCATATGCATCGTCCCCGATGTCGATGAGAGCAGTAGGGCCAATTGTGTCTTAAGCCCATTCCTAAGCATACTTGGATTGATACAGAGTTCGATTGCCAAACAGGTTATTAAAATTTTTTCTTTTGTTAACCTTCGGGCTCTTGACGACTGGTGGGTGGATTGATACAGACTTCGATGGCCGAACAGAGACATTAAAATCTTTTTATATTTTTTCCTAGGCCCTGGGGCTTTCATAACCGGTGGGTGGAATAATACTAGGTTCGAGTTTCCTTTCAGTATATATACATTTTATTTGCACACTTGCACAATTAGAGTAATTGCACATCAACATTCTGTGAAAATCAGCTCTAAATTAAGCCAGCTGGTGTATACCAATGAGTATTTGTCTCTAACTTCGTTCGACCAATTAGTCATGTGCTCCAATTACTCGCCTATGTTCGAATGCCATATTGGATTACAAGAGTATTACAAATAGCAAAAATTAATTACATTAAATAGCAGTGCACTTGCGTAATCACACATAACAAATTAGTTAATAAATATTTAATAAGTACGCACTTATATACTGTACCAAGAGAGATACGTTCGCTCCTTAGGAGCGGACGTATCTCGACTGAAGACAGTTCCATATATCAAATGCTATTTATCCAGCATTTACAAGATCGTTTGACTGCCATTTGGGATTGTTATAACATAAATAAGGGTAGAAAGTTATTAAAAAGAAATGTTCAGTATAAATTTGGAAGAAGTAAAAGATTTTTCGTGTGCACGACAAGCGCAGTCGGTGTCTGTAACGTAGCCTGTATATATATAGCATTGTATCAAGCGAGATACGAACAAGACTTCCTAAGGTTAAAAAGTACAGCAAGGAAATCTGCACGACCAAACAAGTCAAGAAACGAGAGAGAATCTTTCACAATGCCTCAGGTATTCCCTGGAAACAACTTTCCCATTCAAGACAAAGACCTTTGCACTCTCCAACACCACTGCTACAGTTGGCTGGAAGCGAGATTGGGCTATTCAACGGGCGATTTCAGTCATTTTCGAGGGGAAAACTGGAAGTTCACTTGCACAGGGGAAGGCAATTCGATTGGAAAATGCAATTGCATAGGGGAAGAGATGTTTACATGTAATTAGATTACGTAACTATATTATGTAATAGCACAATGATCCTCTTACATAATCAAGAATGAATATTCGCTCCCTTGTGTAATCTACAGGTTGCATTATCACCAACTCCATACACACATACATACTATCCCTAAGACAGTCAGCTCGAGAATTACCTGAAATTGACTATACAGGATGGCCACTCAATTTGTTTCAAAATTCCCTGACTTTTTCCAGGTTTCCCAGACCAAATTTGTGTTTTCCCCTGACTGATCACTTTCGCTTCATCTTTGATAACGACAAAATTTATCATATAAATAATACATACAATTACTGTATAATGCGATGAGAACAGTAGAAGTGTTACCTCTGCGCAGCAGCCACTATAATACTTTATGTAACAGTTGGTAACCTAATTATCACTAAATAATACCCTTCAAGCCAAAAACTTGTATACACAATGTAAGGTTAAACAATGCAAATGGCGTAAAAGAGTTTGCGAGAGATTTATCCCAAATAAATTGTAAGCTTCAAAAATTTCTTATGTGTAACATATCTTAACGTATCACTGCATTTCTTGAGAAAACTGTATAAAATATTACATTCAATAGGGGCCTATCACTGTAATTTGTAAGAAAATTGCATAAAAATCTGATTAATTTTTTTACTAGAGTTTGGTTTCATGAACCTAAAGATATAGTGTGAAAACATTTCGAAACACAAATTTGGGCATGAGAATGTATATTAAATTATTCAACAAATCTATTATGACTACTATTTAATAGTAAAATAATTAACAAAGAGCATTAAATTTTTTTATATCGTGAACATCTACTGGATACATACATAGTTTATTTAAATTTTCCCACATGACTGGTTCAAAAAAATTAATATGTTCAACTCCATATGAAAATACAATACTGAACGTTAACAACTTCACAAATAAGTGCACGATAGAGATGGTAATACTTTATTCACATTCATATTAATGATAAATAGGCCTATTTGAATTGAGCATAACAGCTGAAAATAATTGAAAACTTTTCACACAAGTTTCTTCGTTGGAAAACAATTTCTATAATACTGTAAAGTCAACTTGCTCTCTGAAGATGAATTTTTAAAGAATTTCTGAATCTGGCAACATAAACTGAAATAATGGTACACTCGATGCAGCTCCACGTAAGGACTGGTGTTACATGATAGTATGATGCACCAAATAATTTCAGATTTCATCACGTTCTCAGGATAAATTTCCTTTTTTATATAAGCTGGCCATAACTTTCAGCGGTGGGTGTTAGTTACCGACATGGCTCACTTTCTGTGAATATGGCAATACCAAATCTTGAGGCTGCGGGATTTTAGCAGCAGCACTGGTCTTAAAAATGCCCTTAAACTAACTGATTTGGCACTGTTACTCATAGCTTCTGGTGTTTTTTCCCCGCCATGTAGCTAGTCATTGCCCTTTTACTCATGTTACTAAGTGAAAAATATGTTCTACAAATGACACAATATGTAGGATATCATCATTTGCCCAATGCAACCACACAGAGAAATTGCTGTATAGCAACAACCGTTCATTGAACACAGTTTCCTTACTTTTTTAACAAGACATTATTTCCAAAAAAATTTCACTCCTAATACGCTAATAATGACGACTGTCACAAAACCATGTCCTTCTAATGGGTTTAGACCACCTGCGTTGTTAAACAGGTAATATTAACAGAAATAAGTCTGCAGCTGAAGGGTTGAAATTCTTGAACACGTATCACCAAAACACTGAGAGGTAAAAAGACCATTAATAAGTTTTAAAAAAAGTAATCAATATATGCGAGCATAATTATATCTTAATCATATGGCCATTTGAAATTAGTACTTTTATTTTATTTCACAAAGTTTTTTATAATATGCACAAGCGTTAAAATCGCAAATGCCAGCTGAAAAATGTTCAATAAGCGTATCGTCTGCCAGTTTACGTAGTATACACTTAGCAAGTCGATACAAATATGCAGCACAGTTAAAGTCAAACACACACGTCACACAATAATTATATAAACTGTTCTGCATACAGATACTTAAATATAAATTTTCCGACCAAAATAACCAACAAAAAATGCATTTAAAATAAAAAAACTAATATTTGGGCTATTTACAAATATATAGTATATTCCCGATTGGAAGCGACATATGAAAATCAACCTTTGAAAAAACACTCTAGGCATATCATGTCAACCTGTATTTTCAATAACCTGTATTCCACAAATACATAACACTGTGGTTAACTTCAGAGTACTGTATTAGTGAATAAATGGACCTTTACCTTAATATGTTCTATAACATGAAATATTTATTTTTTAAATATGAATTAACAACAGCGAGAGCAGCGACGTGTTGGCAACGATCAGGAAGAAATAGTTCACAGTTAAAATATTATTTTAACCTAGTCTTTTTTGTATACTATTTATAAATTAAACAGTGCCTATTTAAATATCCAGGTAGCCCCGATGGTAACATATCTCATTTTTACAGTTTAAAATAACAGCGGATAAATATCGTGAGTAGGCTGTAATGGCACAGTGTTGTTTTATCAAGCGAGAAAGCAACTGAAAAACTTTCTGCTGGGCGAGGCTTGTCGATCTCTCTCTCTCTCTCTCTCTCTCTCTCTCTCTCTCTCTGTCTCTTCACACTCGGGAAATTTCACTTCGCTAGTAAGCAGGGATATTTTAAATGTTTTCAATTGTAGCATACTTCATACTTATTACAGCAAAATAATGATTTTTGAATACTTATTTTAATATATTTAGATATGATGGCGGGACAGTTACCAAGTGAAGTTTGCAGACATGGCGAGCCATGACATGGCGTGTTGATTTTTGCGAAACGAAGCGTAAATTATTCTTACTCCGAAAAATACTTCAAATTACCACATCGCGTTTGTAGACGTTGTGTTTTTTAAACCTACGTAGGCAAGTTACGATGCTGTGATAAATCTGTGTTCCCACGGCAGTAATAAATATACGGTGGCGTGAGTTTCGTTAATCATTGCGTCTGTGAAATGGCGTGCCTTTGTGCATCGTGGTCGATACGCTGACCCTGTGTGTGTGTGTGATTTAAAATATTTGATTAGCACTATTTATACGTTTTAACTGTGAACTGTTTTTATGACGAAGTTATTTATTTACATCCACGTCTGTTTATTTATTACAACGTTGTACCTTTGCCCTACGGGGTTTAAAACACGGTCGTGTAACGTAATTTGCCACAATCCCAGAAGAAAAATACTACGCCCAGCCCGATAAATTTCAATAAACTTAATAAACAGTAAATACCAATACATAGAAATATGAGCGGAATAAAAGTTACCGTAGGCTTATTTGTGTGCATTTTCACCGCTATCTTTTATAGTTTGTATGACAAAAATGAGCAACACGAAATGCGTGCTTGAATTTAATGCTCCTTTTTTCGTTTGACTGGTTGCTCCTTCGTTGTAATATTTATTCCAACTGAGGCCGTCCTTTTAAAGAAATAACCCGACACATATCAAAAACAAAAAGTTAAATAGTACAGTTCATTACCCCGCAGTTGTAACAGTGTTTAACATAGTCGCGGCAAAATACTAACGTGCATTACATGTATTGTGCTATATCGTGGAAAACAAATATGTTAATGTAAAATAACCACAAGAACTGTCATCAATTCAGGCATTTATAAAACCTCATAAAGCTGACCTAAATAATGTTGGAAGCCTAAACTGTGAATATTCATACGGAATGGTTTTTAGAATATGACAGAATTCTTTGAAAAGCTGTAAACTGTAAACAACACATTTGATAGGTGTAAAAGTAGAAGTCATATTTCAATATTTATGTTTAGGTGTAGCGAAAGTATACGAACACATGTCCACACACAATGGCATGTAAACATTGATTTTGACAGATGCTACATGGCAGTCACATGGCAATGTTTGTTTACATTTGGCAGAAGGATACGAAACGGGCCTGCAAGTAGATATTTAGCAGGGCTCCGAGAAAGTTGCTTCCAATGGGGAATGGACTATAGATACATTCAGTCTCTAACAAAAATTCTTTACTTGAATATGCTGCCACAAAAAAACTTGGTATTTAATTCCCTATACGTCCATGCATGGTGGAGCCTGGCCTTACAACGAAAAACAGTGATAGTATGCAGCACACAACGGCGCCACGAGAGTAAGGACGCGATTACAGATACACCTTGTGTTAGGTCAGTACATTAGCGTGAAAAAAGGTTGGGGAAGTTAGTGATAGTTCTGTTGTGTTGTTTACATACAATGAATTATTTACATAGGCTATTCACGGTAAAATGAGCACTTTTGAAAGTCCTCTCATTTGGAGTAATAGTCAATAAATACATTTAATTGCAGCCTTAGACGTTAACTTACGAGTGCGGTGGAATATACACACTGTGTTTATTACTTACATGGCAATATTTATTTTAAAAAGTAGTTAAAGGATAAAAAAAATGGCTGAAAGAAAAAAGTAACTAGGGCCTTAAAAGTGCTCACAGTGTTAGAGTGCTGCACAGTACTCAGTGTGAGAGTGAACCTCGGCTTGAGAGAGATAGTCGAAGATGAGAGAAGGCAGGCGGCGGGCCGAGCTGAGAGTTGCGAGTTCGGTGCTGGGAGAAATGTACGGTTTCCCTGGCTCGTCGCGCGCCCTTGTAGGACTTCCGTGAAGTGGCAGCCAGCCCCGGAGTGGAGTGGCAGCCAGCACAACCTGCTGTGACGTGACTGAAGGAGAACGCATGCACACAGAGCCTTGGAATGAACCGCCTTACTTACCCAACACGGTAATGATTTATTAGTTTCACAGAGAAAGAGTTTGAGTCGGGGGGGGGGAGGGAGGGAGGGGGGGAGGGAGGGAGGGAGAGAGAGAGAGAGAGAGAGAGCGACAGAGAGAGAAAGAGAGAGAGTGTGAGGGAGAAAGTCAGACACACATAAATAGTGAAGCAAGGGAAAGAGTGAAGAAAATAGTAAAAGGGAAGATGGGGAAAAAGAGGAAGATAGAGAAAGTGAGGAAGGAAAAGAAAAAAAGAATACAGAAAGAAAAGAGATTAAACGTAACTGTCCTCCTGAACATAAAATTATCAGATAAAAATTTAGCATGGCAGCCTTTTACCAGCTATTTATTCAAGTGCCAGTATTTATGGTGATTATAAGAATGGTCAATCGACATGGCGAATAACGATTCACACTTTTAAGACAAATTAATATCTCACGATAAAAATCTGCGCCAAAAATTTACAGTATCCCATTAATTAGAATATAATTATACTACTAACAATTGCGTAGTTAAAATTATAATTATACATATAATTATTTGTTGTTGGAGAAGAATGCATACTTTTAAAAACGAAATGCATAAAAATGAACAAATATTCCGATTACAAAAATTGTCGTAGCCAATTCCTACCGACAGGAAATACAATTATTTCCTCAACGACTCTGTGATGGAGTAATTCCTGCCACATCTTGCTCGCCTTCCCAAAATACGTCGTGTGTTTGAATTTCCCAGTATGAAATTTTCCGGATATTTTCAATGTATTACGATGCTGTAACAGAGTCCTTGAGAAACAAAATTTAAGGCCACAATATTGTGCGTTATCGGAAGCATCAAAATGAATTCAACAAATTTAACTCCTTAATGCAGAAACAAATGCAAAAAAAAGAACGAAATTCCCGACTCGATTTCTGAAATGTCC
Source organism: Dryococelus australis (assembly GCA_029891345.1). Lineage (NCBI taxonomy): Eukaryota > Metazoa > Arthropoda > Insecta > Phasmatodea > Phasmatidae > Dryococelus > Dryococelus australis. Next base: position 75,845,209 of record CM057007.1, on the reverse strand, counting down.
GATCTTCCAGCGAGATATTCCACCCCACGTTAGGTGTGTATCCAAGGGACACCATTTCGGACTGTTGAGAAGTATTATTGACGATAATCCTGCACATACAAAGCAGTGGGAGATCCGTATACACAGCAGCGCGTCTGACAGCTGTTGTGTTTTTGGACTAGCCAGCAGCCGTTTATGGCTACTCTAAAAGAATTCAAAATAACGTTTTCAAAGTACTTTTATGTAGATTATCCGTGTTCTGCGACTTGACTCATTACCTAACAAAACATACGGTGAAAAAATTTTCAAGAACGTTACCTCAGACCGAATAGAAGAAAAATACAAAAGCAGTAAAAAATGAATTTACAGCCGCATAAAAAAGTGTTAAATTTTTTAAAAAACAAAAGTATTTATAAAAAAATTTAGTCCTCGTGTGGGGGAAAATGTTTTTAAGTCTCGGCCACAAAACTGAAAACGTACAGAGCACATACCTCTAAAGAAATACGATCAGCTAAGAAGTAAATAACATTTTCATTTAAAGCTGATGGATAACAATAACTCCTGGTCCATAAGACTACGCGAAGTGAACACGTGCTGAAATGCGTTTACGGTGAAGTTTTGAAATCCACAAGACACGGTCCCCTAACGGGACAATAACAGGCGCCCAGCATGTACGAAAAAGTATAGACCGTTTCGTGGGACCGAGCGAGGCGGCACCGTGGTATAGTCTGTTCAAGGTAAAGAGAGCACTTTTTAAGGCCCTGTTAATTTTTTTTCCTTTCAGCCAATTACTTTCTTTCCTCCACGTTTTAATATAAACATTGCCATGGGACCAACAGACATAGTGTGTACATTCCACCACCCCCAAAAGTTCACGTCTGAAGTTGCCATAAAATATATTTATTAGTGGTTAATGCCTTTAGGAAGGGCCTTAAAAAGTGCTCACTTTACCGTGAATGGACTATAACTCACTGGACTCGCATTCAGGAGGGCCCGGGTTCGATTCCCGGTCCGGCTTTCCATGGTTTCCCAAAATCACTCCATGCGAATGCTGAGATGAGTCCCTAACAAAGACCATAACCACTCCCTACCCAATACTTCGCCAATCCCTCTTCCCCCTCCAACATGCACCGTCTCTAATGACATCGCTGTCGACGAGACGTTGAGTCCAATTACCTATAGGCTGTTCACGATAAAGTGAGCACTTTAGAAATAAACCCTGGAAAAAAAGTCACTGCCACTGCCCCTGCATGCATATGTTTTAATGGGCGCACTGAGTGACATTCGCCCAGTAAAGTTGGTAACGATGGAGGGGAAAGTAGTTCCATATCTTAAAGTCGAGTAAAATGTTTCAGGTAACCATTTGTGATAACTTAAAATTATTTCTTTCGCTTTCTGTCTTTTTAATGCATCGAAGTGTAGACATGAGCAGATGTGTAAAGTATTTACTTTCTTAATATTTTCACAGTTTCATTTGACCGACACATGAATAAAGTGATGAGGCCCATGACAATGTTAATTATATATACGGCAAAAGAAGACACAACGTGTATACAAGTAGATCTTAAGCAGGGCTTTCAGACGTGCTCATTTTATCGCGAACAGCGCCTATACCTACCGTTTCGTGGGATACTGCTACGCAAAATGTCTAACGAACCAGAGACAGAAATTTCCAGTACTACACTGGTGGCCGCGGAAGTGTAATTAACACGCGTGAACGCATGGCTAGAGCTGTGAACAGGCAAAGAAAACCAATTAATAGAGATTACGTGACAAAATGACACCGCAGTTTTCCTCAGCTGTCTCGTCTCGTTTAGAGAAAGTTGTCACGGCGGGAGAATTGCGAAAGTTCACCTCATTCTAATGCCCGGTTGCACCATCTTCCCCCATCCGAGATCGAATGATCCTAGTTCCGAACCAGTATCCAGTTTGATCTTGGTTCCAATGGAATTGTGTTGCACCAACGAAATTTCATGATTCTGGATGTTCGATTCGTCAATCTTGGTTCCGAAGTGAGAGATCGAGATTAAGTATGAGACAAATTTTGCTATTGGTTCGTAATATATGACATCACTAACGTAGGCGTATTTTTCCCTATATATAGAACTAAATGTGCGATGTTTTATCTGTTTTAAGTCAATTATTGTTGTACGAATTTTACTGAATAGTATTCAAGTGCGTATAAGGTTGTTTTAATTTCCCATTAAAACAATCGAACGTAGTTCTATCTGTTGGCGTATTTTCAAACTACATTTGTCGACGATGGCTGCTGATCTCGGATCGAGATTTCGAACCGCCAATTTCGGAGGTTCGAAATGAACTTCATCTCGATCTCCAGTCCAGCTCTGAACTCGAATGGTGCAACAGTTTTCTGTGTCAATCTTATATCCGATCTTGGATCGAGTTTCGAACCACGATGGTGCAACCGGGCATAAGAGACGCACAAAATGCCGCAGAAGACGCGACACTTGGCATTTTATAACCACCGATGTTCACTTTGAAACAGCTGAGGTTTTTGTCGGCGCTGAACAGCGAGATATTGAGCGGGGTGAAGGCGAAATGACGTAAAATGGAGCAGGGGAGGAATACAAGGGTGGGAGAAACGGGAGCGCCGCGAGAAATCTCGCCGGAAGAATTTAACGGCAAGCACGAAAATCCGGGTGACCCCGCCAAGGTTTGAACCAGCTGAACCTTCCTTGATGCGATGCGATGCGATGCGATAGTTCGACCACTAGCTACACTATGATCCACACAATTCACTAAAGATTCCGAAAATCGTATCGTACGATTCAAATCCCCTTCGCCCCTCTTATGATCGACAGTTCTAGAAATTTACCTACCGTCCATCAGCGAAAACCACGTTGGGGAACTGAATCCTTGATCAACACTGCCTTCTCTTCGGAAGAAGGAACATTAATCTACACATATTAATTTACTATATGCTGTTCACGGTAAAGTGAGCAATTTTGAGGATCTCGTTACTTTTTCCTTTCAGCTATATTTAATCCTTTAACCACTTTTTTTTAAATATAATTATTGTCATGTAAGTATTAAACAAAATGTGGTTTTTCCACAGCACTCGGAAGTTGACATCTAAAGGTAAAATAAAATGTGCTAATGATTATTATTCCAAATGAGAGTGTTTTCGACAGTGCTCACTTTACTGTGAATAGCCTATAACTTCATAACCAATCTTATATCTACGTCACTCCAGCAGAAAAATAAATAGAAATACAAGCATATTTCTACACAATCAAAATAAATGTAGTAATCAAACAAAAAATCTGATTAAAGCGTAATGTTTAGTTACAAGTTGATGATATTTTATCGTTACACGCCCGCGGAAGTTTGAACCATGCAGATCAGTTTCAACGCAGTGGCGTTACGTGAGGCTGTGCTCTCCGACTCAAGTACTCACCGCATTTTCGTACATTTCGCCGAATATTTTATTTAAACAAAGTTTCTAATATTAAATATTACTGACTCAATATTGATACTGTTTTCCTTAAACAATGCAATATTACTAGGTTATGGCCCACACTGTTAGCAGAGATAATTATTTGTGCTGTACTACCGCTGAGCACGGCTGCCGCTCAGTCCCTCGTGCTGGCCGGAGCCACAAAGAAACACGGGAATCTCGCCCGTATCTGCGCCTCCTCCTCCGCAGCTTCTTCGCGGGGCAGGAAATTCAACAACGCTGCGTGCTCGCTTCGCGTGGCCGAAAAACGTTCAAACTAAACTCAACATCACTAGAAAACTATTACTACAAAACTATACATTCGAACACTACGTCCCGCTCCCTCCTCGGCTAAACACCAACATAGTTTCCTCGATGTATTCGCCTGCCTCCATGGACTGATTTATTACTTTCGTCCCTCCTACCACCCTCCCCCACGCAACAGTACGGTCACTCATCCCTTAAGCCTTTTTATAAGCATAGTTAGTCATAATTTCCAAACCGTTGAAGCTAGTCACCAAATTCATAACATACACATCGTCCCCTGCATACTCAGCAATGAATTATTGAATTATGCATTATTACATATCGCAATGAACAATTAGTAGGTACAAAACCTCTGTAGACGCCCGTTCCCAATCACAGCTTGACCTCGACTAACCAGATTTTCGATAATATGTAATACAGATACCTCTACCGGCCAGTGGCCATATTGACAGCCATTTAAAATATATAAGATGGGAAATTTATTTAGAAAATTGTTATTATATGTTTGTAAGTCGTCGACGTAGGATCGCGGAGCTGCGTAGTGTATACCAAGTGTGTGATGAACCCATCTAATTAGATTTTATTTCCACATTTAGGTATAATTACGTTTTCCCTTCGGCTAGCGGAACACTATGCGAAATATTTTATTTATTCCTGCACGTGAAATAATAAATATTCACTTGCATTATTAATTTTTTTACGTACACATATATACATACATATACATATATACATACACGTATATATACACATATGCACGTATGTATACACATACATATACACGCATATATACATATACACGTATGTATACACATACATATTTACATATACACGTATATATCCATATATACATACATACACACATATATACATATATACACACATATATACATATATCTGGAATAATCAATGCCGGAATAAGCGAAGTGAATTCCTGCAAAGTAATTTCTTAAGGTACCGAATTTTTACCACGTCTTTATAGCGGCGGAGGGGGCAAAGATATGGCTGTGAAGGAATTTGTTTAGTTAACGAACGATTAAGACAGAAAATTGCTATTTAGAATTTCTTTCAGCTGTCTTAGTTTGCAACACTACACACAAACATATTTAGTTGCGCTAGAATATGTTCTATGGTCTCATCTGCAAGTGATAGTAGGATGATTATATATAAACTGTTCACGGGAAAGTGAGCACTTTTGAGGCCCTAATCATTTTTTACTTTAAGCCATGTTTTATACTTTACCCAACTTTTTAAATAAATTTTTTCCACGCAAGTAATAAAAATAGTGTGTATATTCCACCACACTCGGAAGTTAACGTCTAAGGCTAATATATATATATATATATATATATATATATATATATATATATATATATATATATATATATATATATATATATATATATATAGACTATTATTCCAACTGAGAGGGATTTCAAAAGTGCTCACTTTACCGTGAGTAGTCTATACGAGTTTCTTACGAAGGGTCACGCCCGGGCTAGCTGTGACAAAAAAAACACTACTAACCAGAGTTCTCAGGACAGACAGGGCCAATTAAAAAGTCATTAAAAAAAAGTGATACGTGTGCCAGTGTCTGACTATACGTCTACTAGGGAGGAAATGTGTTATGGAAACAGGCGCGGATGCAAGGGGGGGGGGGGGGTCATGGGGGGGTCATGACCCCTCCCCAAAAACCTTAATTATTATTTTGTCGCGGAAAAACGTTCGTGAATTTGCCATAAAGCTGATCGCATTAGTTATTAGTAATGCAGCATAAACTACATTTATTTGAGAGCAATCTGTTAATATTTGATCACTTTTGTTAATTAACATGATAACAGTGAATGGCGCCAGCACATGGCGGAAGAATGAACTACTACTACAACTACACTGCGTGACACAATATTGCTGCTATTTATAGAATACTCTCTATCCGTTCCCGTTACTTGTAACACGAGCAAGCTCAAACGCGATAACAGACGACGAACAGTCTGTGCCATGTCCCGAGCCAAAGAGGTATGGTCTACGTGAGTACCAATGGAGGAGGTACGGACCGATCAGCCACGGAATATCGAGGTTGTGAGGGAAGTCTTCCTCCATAAGGTCCTAACGAGGAAATCAATGGCAACATCTGAGAAAATGAAAACTCTTGATATCGATTGGCCGGATGACAAGAACATGGTAGATGCCGCAGTACAGGCTTGGGCTGCACAGTCGGACCCAAGCGACCCACAATGGCTGTATAACGAGCTGATCAGGGGAGCAATGTTGACGAAGTTGGAAGACCCGACAACGTTGACATCTGCTCTAGCCCTTGTATTAAGGAACGTGGAGGAGGAGGACATGGTCCTACTCCCAAAAATGGAGACCGTGGACAGGTTTGTCGTCGCCCAGGCAGGCCTGCGACCAAACCTGCGGAGCTGGTCACTCTGATTAAAGAATGCTATTGGCGTAGAGACGAAAGATTCGATGAATCTTACGTCCTCCAGGATGACACCCGTGCATACGGGAGGCGTACTTTTGATTACAGCAAGCCCTTCAGTGGGTACACTGTGGTCAGGTACTAGTCCTTCACCTCGGAAGGTATCCTACCAACAGTTTGGAAACGTCGCACAAATGTGACATGCCCCATCCCTGGGAGGGGCCTGGCTGGGTGGAGGGAGGATCTGGGAGAAAAGATCGGAGAGTCTAGAAACTCTCGATCTGGGACGGAGCAGACAAGGAATAGGAAAACGGATTCTTTCCCATTGAGCCAGTCAGAATACCGGATAAGACAATCCCTGCTAAGACGTGATGCCTCAGATCAAGGCTCTGGCATTTTTACCGATTAAGACAAAGCTGTATGCACCTGATTGATGTATTATGTTTGACAAATGCAAAGCGAAATGTGCGCAGCGATGGATCTGTATGTCTCTGTGTGTGCATGAGTGCCGTTACGTAAAGCAGTTTTGAGTGTAGATACAAGCTCTTTGCATCTGGGGGCGAGGTGGAGGGGGATGTTACTGGTTATCGGACATCCCCCGAAACTAAGCCCTGCACAACCCGGGTGCACTAAGCCGAGAATGCAGTTATGGGAATACCGTCATGCTTAATTTCAAACGAGTAAGGATATGCGCAGTCGCGGAATGTAGTTAGTCTGTTTCAGTGAGTAGTTTAGTGTAGTTTTCATTTTACATTTCGGACAGCATGGCGGTGTCAAAATTGCAAAGTTCCCGGTGGCACCTGAGATCAAAAGAGCCGATTTAGCTTTTTGTTTGTGGGAGCTAAAGTAGCTCGGTTAGAAAGAAGCGCTCCAGGTATAACCTTTAATAGGTATCGGCCACATGGAGGGGAGGTTTGGAGAGGCCAGCGCCGGTTCCACCAGGAACTTTGTCCGTTCCCGCGCAGGTGTGATAGATGCCGTAACTCACACTTGCAACTAACTCGCGCATTTGCACGCCACATCCGAGTAAGTCGCGACTAGGGATGAGCTAAGCAGTTACTTTTCGTTAACATTTATAACTACAGCAGTTACAACAAATTAACTAGTTATTCAAACAGCTACTTTTTAATTGTTTAATGTGGTACGTTCTCATTAAAGGGTGGTTTAACATCAATTACAAATAAAATAATTATTGACTTTTAAATTTGCAGTATATTTTCCCAAGACAAAACTTTAGTGTTTCAGGTTGTATCGTTTGAAAACTAAACAATGTGGTTTGCAACGACTATCTCTAGGTTGTTGGTGTAATGTGTTTTATTGACACAAGAGAATTGCTAGTAAAGTTTACCTGATAACTAATTTAAACGATGCATCGCAGTAGAATTACAATCACATTATTTACAGTTTGTGTTTTTGATACATCTAGAAACGACACATAACTTTTCACTTGGTGTTCTCCTAAACAGTCCATTTATCCAGTAACATACTGCTGTGCTCTTAGCTTTAAAAGGTTGCTTACATAACTAATTTTAGGATTTTTTGAAATTCAAAGCTTAAGATGGTGAAACTTTGCAAAGAATAGTGTAAGAAAACTTGAATTTGTCGTGTATATGTATTTTAAATAAAAAATTAATTGTATCAGGGGTTATTTTACATTTTTTCATAATTAGTTTGAATAAATGACTTCACAGAACACATTGGGGCTTTTAGTTATGGCCCCTGCGCCAAAACAAGTATGTTGTGACCCCCCCCCCCCCTAAAACAAAAGTCTAGATCCGCCCCTGTATGGAAGTCCCTCAGGATAAATCCCGTGAATTACATGACGTGCCGTAACAATAACACACTTGCTTACTGAGTATGTTTGGTGTTTCTCGTGTACATTCATACGAAACAGGTCAACTTATAGACATTATAACGAGGTTAATCATCCTGATTGCACAGTTTTTTTCATATTAACCGTCAGTCATATTTTAATGCTTTCGTTATAAATACGAAAATGAAACGACTTAACGAACTCAAACAAGGTTGGTTTAAATTACAAGTCATTGATTATGTCAAACATGTTTAGTATTAGATAGTTGTGAAAAGTTACGTGAAATTAAGCATAATTTGTATAAGAAATTGCTTAGCTGACTATTTCTACCTATAAAATGGCGTCTCTAAATTTACCACCGAAACACTTCGTCAACAACGTTTCATTTCACTAATGAAGTTGATATTTACACCTGCACCTGCACCGCAAAAAAAATTCCCACACACCGGTCATCATTATGTTTTAAAAAATATGCAGCATAAAATATTTCACTGTATGAAAATGAAGTCACTCAGAGAGTACGAACTGAGAGTATCCTGCGCCCTTATGAACTACGTTACAATTTGCTGCAACGAGCATGATCGTGTTCAATGCTCCCAAATGAAGAAGAGAGTGAAGACACCTAGGCGGCTCCTAACAACAAGGTCTTGAAGAGCCCAACTGAAGAAATTTTGTACATTATAGTAACATGCATTCCCCAGAATATCGTGACACGCATTTCTGCATGATTGTCTTTTACTTCGAGTGCAAACACGATATTCTATCAGGATGTCCTCTAAAATTCGCTTTGGAATTCCCCGACTTTTCCCTGTTTTCCAGACGGCATCTTATTTTCCCTGACCAAATGTCAGGAATACTAAAACATTGAATACCATATTTTTCACCGCTGATAGAACAATATGATCTCGGTGAAGCCTAATACAAAATTATACCAAGCCAGCAGGTACAACATTTTATTCAGTCCATCAATACGTAATACGTGATACACGCTATTGACTTTACAAAGTGCCCATTACAAATACACAAATACTTTATTTCGTACGTGTAGTCACACTGTCACTTCGATCGAAAATATGTATTATTGTCAGTTCACAAACTTGAAAATTGAAATATTAAAACATATATAATCATAAATACATTATCCTTTATTAACACGACTGACCAATTTTCGCAAGGTAGCAATTATTTATAATTTCCCTAACCCAGATGAAAATTCCCTGACATTTCCCCTGTCATATGAAATTTCCTGTTTTCCAGGATTTCCCTGTGGGTGGACGCCCTGTCTATAGCAAACGAAATAATCACATAGTATTATATAATTCGTTACTATAACAGAAATTATTTCTGTCCAATTGTAAATCCCTTGTTAGTTTTCCCACACTGGATTTTAAAATTCTGCCAAATCTCGTTTGGCAACCATTTATATGTTTTCCACTCTTAAAAGATCCCATGCCGCGATGTACTGGAGCAGTAGACCGAGTACATGGTTCAACTACCATGGTCACAGAAAGGTACCTCGCCCATGACGAAGTACACTAGCATCTAGAGTGCTCAGCGATAATGAACTTTGCGCACACGATCAATCAACACATCACCAAAATTAACACCAAGTTATTGATGGCGTTACATAATCTTGGCACCAATAGCCAGAGTGAGCGAGGCCGTAGATAACATGATTTCTCAACTTCCTGCATTGCAATCCCACAACAGCCGAGATTTTCCTTATACCTGACGCATGACAATAACAACGTAGATTGTGGGGCAGTCAGGGCATTTGCGAACACATGGCCACTCATTATAACAATATTTCCAAGCGTACTTTTCCATATACTCTCAGTGGCATTTTTGCCAAGAGGTGAAATTAAATGCATAGTGCTGGCTACACTATTCACACATTAGTATGTTCGTCAAACATATTTTTAAAGAACAAGACTACATATGCCTTTTCAAGTTATGTATGTATATAGACAAGTTTCATATAAAGGGTTTGTTCATAAAGGCTGTTCACAATAAAGTGAGCACTTTTGAAAGCCCTGCTTAAGATCTACTTGTATGCACGTTGTGTAATCTTCCACCTTATGTAAAATTATCTATTGCATGAGCCTCGTCACTTTATTCATGCGTCGATCAAGAGAAAATGTAAAATTATTATAAAATTAATTATTTTACTAATATACTTAATTTACACATCTATGTATTTAAAAAAAACAGAAAGCGAAAGTAATAATTTAAGTTATCACAAATGGTTACCTAACACTTTTTATTAGACGTTAAGCTATGGAACTACTTTCCATCCATCGTTACCAACTTTACTGGGCGCATGTCACTCAATGCGCCCACTAAAATATATGCAGGCAAGGCCAATGACTTTTTTCTGAAATTGATTTAAAAAGTGCTCACTTTATCGTGAACAGCGTTTACACAACTGTCATGTATCCAGTGTTCAGAAGCGGTACAAGTATTTGTTTTGTCTTCCTCCCCTCCACCCCGCCTGTCTGTGGTGTACAAAGATTGACTAAAATTAATAATACAAAATTCCAGCTATTCCTTTACACATCTGAATGTTGCTGATCATAACTAAACCAATGCACACATAGACTACAAGGTGTTTTTGAATAATATGTCTAAATTCAAACCACAGCATCTATGGACTAGTATAAACAAAAAATTCTATTAGCAAACGGTTCGGTAAAGTCACCTAGTATTTTTTAATTTCATTTGAAGTTAGGCATAACAATGCCGGGAGTCCGCAACGTCACATACCTGCGTGCACAACAAGTTGCATACAAAGAAAGCGAACGAAACTGGTGCAATCGTCTATAAGCGAGAATACATGTCCATCGTAGCTAATATAATTCCGTTCGCCTTCATGATATGCAACTTGTATTGCTTGCAGGTACTTCCGCCATTGTTATGCGTAACTTAAATTTAGATTTGAGAATATTTAGACCGGTATTCCAGGACATTTTTATAAGGGTTTTGGCACAGCTTAAGTCATACCAATGCCTTATCAGTATTCCAGAATGTTATAACAACTAAGACATTAGTTAAGCCACGGCCGAAGCCTTAATCTTAGGGCTCCTATTTTGGTGATTTATCCTTGGCGCAAACGAAACATACGCGTGCGCATAACGCATATCATTTTGCCGGAGCTGGTAGTGTGACGAACATCCATGGACAATATGACGCGTCCAGACCGTTGTACGTCGCGATGTACTTATTTATCTAACAATTAGGAAACAAGCACAAGTTAGTTGTTTTACAACCAAGAGTTAAAGCCGTCAATAATACTGAGTAATATCTACATGTTTTATATTAATAAACTTTAATCATTAGAAACAACGCAAAACACACAATAAGTGAAGGAGTATACGTACCGTTTATTCAGCCGCACCAAACGTAAGTCATGTTAGCAACTGGTAGCGTGTCTGACAACCAAGCACACGTTACGGGTTCAAATCCCGGTCGGTGTACTAACTAGAACTTTCATATTTTCACGCGTATTATGTTGAATAAAGTCTATTAATTTTAATAACTGCACTAAGTATTACAATACGGACAGTTAACAGTACGATATAATTGCGATTATTTGACAATTGGGCTTTTTTACATAATTGCATCTCTTGTAATTTATTCTATAAAACCAACTAGTCACGTTCGAAAGGCATTTTACGTTTCTCTTGTCATAAATAGAAGACCTTACAATGCAAAAGAAAATAGTATAAAGGTGTTGCAAATGTTTTGTTAGCCCGCCTGCTACAACGGTAAAACCATATCCTCAGTGGTTGGCAAGACTGACGCCGTGGCTTGTTGATTGTTGGTGCTGGCTGTTAGGAGTACCTTCTATCTCGTGTGAAATTCAAAATTAAGTTATACATATATTATATGTTGTATTTTGAACTATTTGCATGAGCTACAAAGTTGTGTTTCTAATGTTTCGACGTTTCAGTGGAGGCTTAGTTCAGCGTGTGTCGTGTCGATTGCAAAAGTGACAAGCAAGTGTACGAAATGGCGTTGACACGTGGAGTAGCCTTTGGTATCATATTTCACAACGAAAACTGCAGTAACAAAGTTTACATCCGTGAACAGCTGTTTCGACTGTAGTCATTTTTTTTTTTAAGGTCACGTATGTACACTCTAAGAAATTATTCGAAAATTTGCCATACCAGTGTACAACGCTTAGTGAGAAAGCAGGAATTGTAATGTCTTCTCCAATACATTCATTGTAGCGTTCCTGCATTGGCTCATAAAACAGTCAAATGCATAGGGAAGTACCCAACTTTGTATATCTGCAGCTTGATATGTGGTATTATTACCATACAGTGTATAGGTTAAAAACCTCCATTACAGATTAGGAAGTTTACCAGAAGTTTTTTTTACAGTGTGTGTGTAAAACATGGTCCACATATCTTTTCACCCCCTGAAAACATATTGTCACCCATACATAATCAGTAATAATGCAATATAGGCTAATCCAATATATAATTAGGTATTACAATTAATCAGAAAGATTTGATGGATTCGCTGTCAACAGGACAGATGTTTACGAGTCCAGAAGTTCTTTATTAGCACAATCATTCTCGTGGAACATAATAATGCGGCGCCATGATCTGTGTGATATTTTACGAATCATAGCGCTGTCGATTGTTGAATTAAAGGCAGACGCAACAGTAAGTATGTACTTGGTGAGTATACACGTGGTGAGTAGACACGTGGTGAGTATGCGCTTTGTGAGTTTATAACTAACTATGTTTATAAAAGGACATAACACATTTCTGACCCTATCGTTCTTATCTACATCGGGGATGATATGCATGGTATGATTTTGATGACTATAGCTTCAAACGGTCCGGAAATTATGACTATGTTTATAAAAGGGCTTAACACATAATTGACTTTACCAGAAGGGCTTAAGGCATAAATGATGGATGGTCTGCCTCAACCAACGACCAATCACAGCATGGGGTGAAGGGCGTATGGGGAGCGACACGCCTATAGCCTCGCCTCCATGACCCTCTCACGGGCCACACAACTGCACCGATCCCCCATCCCTATGTTATTCTAGCAGTGCGCCAGAACATACATGTTACAACTACTAACAATACAATTGAATACAGTTACAGCTCTGATTTGCACATATAAATGCACATTTTATATAAAGCTGCAATTTTGCAGTAAGAAGCCATGCGCACCATTTAAAATTCACGTATATAATTTCCACATTACAAACATGAACTATACTATATTATGGTCCATAAGTTGTCACGCAATAAAGAACGAATATAATACTTATATTACGTATATCAGGTCAGACACTAATAATAATTATTAGTTTTTATTGCTCTAAGCACATTTATTTCAAGTCTATAAGAACTGTCAGCGCTACAGATAACATAACAAGTAAACCGTGCAAGTATTCATTTTTGCAAAAGCTATTGTAAATAAACATATCATGTCTTTTTCACTTGTTTATATCCCCGGACGAGGCGGCGATTAACAAACCGCAGCACATTCGATACCATCTCAGAGCATATATAATACACATTCAGAAATTCTTTCCGCGAGTTAAGGATTAGTAATGACATTTCAATCGCCCGAGATGGTAGCGCATATGTAATGCCAAACTGAACGTTCTGGAATACAGGCCTAAATGAATTTTCCCAACATTTTGCTACTAGGAATTTCTGTTTACATGCCGTGGTTTCAATTTCGAGATGTTATACTAAAACATCTTGTATATCGTTTACAAACATATATCTAAGATTACACTGTAGTAACTGTGATATTAAAGTCGTAACTCACAACGTATCTTCACAATTTGATTACAGCAAACAATTTAATTTACCCATGCCTCTATCTCTCTCATGTACGACACACGCATACTCACTTGCATGGCATACCGCCCTCCAGCTTAGTTCCTGGTAACAGCTCTACCTTTCACCCCACCCCAACCTCGATATAGGTCAGATTGTTAGTAAAGTCTGCGTTAATTAATGTTTTCTTGTGCACGCACTCTGGAAATAAGAAGCAGTGAAGATGGCCCAGGGCGGGGCGGCTTGTGCCCGAACGGGACGGAGTTTGACGACCCCTAGGAGTGAAGACGAGAGAGGTTTTTGGACGAGGACGTGACTAATTGCCGGGACAATTAGCGCAGATCTGCGAGGGCGGAGTAAAGAGGCCGGGGGTTGAGTAATGAGGCTGCTCCACCCTGGCAGCGAGGCGCTAATTACAGGTAAGCCAAGCTTCCCCCCCCCCCGCCACTGTCCCTACACGCCAACACACACCCCATTAAGTATCCATAACACAAATAAGACAAATTAACTCCATTTATAGGCAGTTCACGGTAGAGAGAGCACTTTTTGAAGCTGTTTCATCAGACATAATAACCAATAAATACATTTCATTGTGGCCTCGGATTTATGGTTTTGGGTATGGTGAATGTATACACTCTGTTTATTACTCGCATGGCAGGGTTTACATTAACAAGTGGTGGAAGGATATAAATTGGTTGAAAGAAAAAAGGAACTATTGCTTCAAAAGTGCTCACTTTATCGTGAACGGCCTATAGATAACGTTGTAAAGATTTTTGCAAGCCAGCATAAAAAAAAAAAACAATCGTACCTAAAGGTTTTTTTCCAACTTGGTGAGGAAATATTTTGCAACGTGGATGTTTCTCATGTCATTATTTAGCGCCACGAAAACGTATAAACATTTAGGCTGGGGAGTCTACAAACTGCCCTTGCATCGTTTTTCTCTGTTGGGTACCCTGACATTTTAAAATAGAAACATTATTTTAATATTCCATGTCCCCTTAAAGTGTGCATGCCACAAAAAATTAATGAGTGAATGAAGAGATTTGGACGGCTTTTAACATCGAGGTCTTGATAAATATTAATGCTACAAATGTAAATTGTATCCTACAAGTATACGGAATCCAGCGTAGAAGAACCAGGAAATGGCAATACTACTTCCAAGCTATCTAGGATTGCCATCCTCAGTTTTTATACTTTACCTTCCAAAAACCCACGGACTTGTGTGTTAGGGACTAATTTATGTCCCACACGCCGTAGGAAGGCCGTTCAAGTGTACACAATTTTCTTTGTATATTTAACGTTTTCGTGATACTACCTCACAGTGGTCTAAACAAAGTGTACAAAATTACTTGCTAATTGTTTTGTTTTTTAAATAAGGGAATCGTTTATATATTTTGCCGCACGAATGTTTTAACTGTACGTAAGAAGTTTGGATACAGCTCTCAAGATAGCTGTTTATGTCAACTGAATAACAAAGATCTTCCTTGAAAATTAACAGCGTTCTTTCACTTTATGTTTTGCTATAAAATTCAACGTTAAAATAATTATAGCTTAGACCATAATGGCGACAAAAAGATTCGGATATAGAAGAAACTGATTTAGAGAATTCCTAATCCGTGACTTCAAACTCTGTTCCGAAATATTATTTTTATTTTGGCTTGGCGCACGTCATATGCAAAAAAGCTCACGAATACGCTTTACAAAATTTTTGCAAATTATTTTTTCAACTGACCTGATATTTTAATTATATAGTTACTGTGTAACCAACCAACAATCAATCGACCGACCGACCGACCGACCAACCATCTATCCATCCATTCAACCAACCATCCGAACTCCATCCAACCTCAAACATCCATCCATCCATCCAACCATTCGATCTCAACCATCCATTCAACCATCAATCCGAACTCAACGATACATCCATCCATTCGAACTCAACCATATATCCATACATCCATCTCAACTCATCCATCCATACATCCATCTCCACTCATAAATACATCCATCCATCCCAACTGATCCATACATCCGTCTTTACCTCACACACAATGGGAATAAATATTTCGGTTTCTACCAATTCGTGAGACCCCGTATGATACGGAGAGATACTTTTCGCTTTTGAGGTTTATCATTCTTGTAATGCCACTCCATTAGGTACCTATATGTTGTATGTCATTGTATTTTTATAGAGTAATTAATTTGATACAATCAATACCATGCAAACAGTTGTAATTCAAGGTATCCACACTGAAATTATATTTTGGAATTCCCTGACTTTTCCTGTTTTATGGGCAGAACTTTGTCTTTTTCCCTGGCCTATTTTCAGGACTAAAACCTTCCAATACCATATTTTTTCCACCGCTATCAACGAAGCAGAAAAAAATTACACTGCAACAGACCAAGCAAGCAGGACCAACATTTTATACAACCCATCTTATATTTCTCGCGATATACGCTATTGACTGCACGAGTGCCTATTACAAAAACTAAAATACTTTATTTTATATGTCTATAGACCCCGTGTTACTAAGAAAAAATGTATTATTGCCAGGTCAAAAATTTAAAAATTTAAACTTTAAATTGCTTATGCTTATAACTGCATTACCCTGCATTCACGCAACAAAAACTTTTGCAGAGTAAACCATGAGACTTCCTATATTTTACAATATATACTACCTACCTAGGTGACATTTCAAGTGTATAAGACAACTACTAGGATATTTGAATATTATTTTCATTGCAGCAGAATCAATTATCTGAATGAGAATTGATGTTATCCGAATCAAAACTGCCATTGCACGAATAACAACGAGCATTGCCCGAATAACAACAAGCAATGCCCAAATAACAACTGCCATTGCCCAAATAACAACTGCCATAATAGAACTAGTGCAATAGTCCGGCGACAAAATGACCTCAAGTAACCTTTGACCCCGATAAACATTGAATGTACTTTAAATGTACTTTGTATGCATCCTGTATGCACTTCGCACAACGACCAGAATGCAAGTGGCACAAGTGACATTGCAGTTACACCTGTACTTTCGGTGCATTATTTGCGCATGCACTTCCGGTACTAAGTTGGATTCCCGGTGAGGGCAAGTTAGGAAATATTTGAGTTAGATTCCCGCTTCGGGCATTTCAGGTGCAGCGTTCGATTCCTGGACACCGAACTTTATTTTTTTATTTTTGGATTTGGAAATGATTGTTTTTGGGAGTACCGGGTTCCATTATCGGACAAAGCATTTAGATTTTTGTAATTTTGGACTTAAGAATTCTTATTTTTGAGTTCGATTTCCTGACAGGGTAATATTTGTAAATTTTGCTTTTGGATTATCTTGGGAAATTTTGTTTTTTGATTATCGATTAAGCCAGTTTCGAATTATTATTTTTGTAAAATCAAGGTCGACAGGGCAGTTTTGGGAAATTTCATTTTTGGATTATCGGTTAGGTCAATTTAGGATTTTTTTTTTGGATTCCCAGTGAGGGCAATTTTGGACATTTTCGTTTTTGATTTCAATTTCCGGTTGGAGTAATTACTTTATTTTTAAATTTTTGGGGATACTGGGTCAATTCCCGGAGAAGGCAATTTTGGGAATTTTGGTTATTGCACAATCACACGTGTTTACTCGTTGGGAGTTGGATCACAACTAAGGAGGAAAGGAATTCAGTTGCCTTTACTAACGCAATCACACATGCTGTCTCGTCAATATTGACTCATCGACTGCCGTACCGCAACTGAGGTGTTGGGTGATAGACAGCTGGCTCACAACTGAGGTGGAGTGGAGTGGGAAATTCAGTTGCATTTACTAACGCAATCACACATGCTGTCTCGTCAATGTTGACTCATCGACTGCCGTACCGCAACTGAGGTGTTGGGTGATCGACAGCTGGTTCACAACTGAGGTGGAGTGGAGTGGGAAATGCAGTTGCACATGTACCTTCACATATCTCCCATCTCCCCATGGGACTGCCATAGAAGTGAGGAGTCGTTTTGGTGAACATCGTGGGCTGGGGAGCCACCAGACTGGCTAGCTCTGACAACCGTTGGGCAGCCTGGTACTGAGTTCGATTCCCGGACAAGATATTTACATTTTTTGTAATTTGTTTCCTAACCCTCGGGATATGTGGTATCGCCAGTGGGTGGAATGGTATTGGGTCGATTCCCAGACAGCGTACTTAATAATTTTTTTCCCCTAACCCCTCAAGCTCTGTGGTATCGCTGGTTGGCTGATTGATACTACGGTGGATTCCTGTTCATGAAATTTCATTTTATTTGATAACTTGCAGAGTAATAATAAATAATAAATGCGTATGGGGGGGGGGGGTGGACCCAGGGCGAGGCAACACCCTCTGAATGACGGGCTTTCCAGCTGGGACCCGTAGGTGTCCGTCGTCCCTGAGCATGACATGAAATGAGACCCTAGGATGGAGCGGCACTGGAATGCAAGGGCGAGGGGAACGGGAGTTCCCCGAGAAAACCCGCCGGCGAGCGGCATCGTCCAGCACGATTTCCACATGCGAAAATCCGGGATCGAACCCGGATCGCCTAGGTGGGAGGCGAGTGCGCTAGCCACTGTGCCACCTATGCCCCACTTAACAATGATACTTATACACATCATCGCCCTATGAACGCCAGTTCTCGACTGAATTCCGTTGGCATTAGTACCTACATCATTAGTGTCTTACCTTCGTCAATTAGTCATTTGCGCTCCATCCTTGCCAATATTTTCCCACTGGCTAATTACACACCTGCGTTCATCTGCCATATTGGATTCCAAGAGTATTACAAATTAAAAGAAATTGCTTAATTAGATTACTTAATAGCGCACTTGCACAAACCGTGCACTTGCGAAATCACATAACGAATTAGTTAATGAGTAGTTACTAAGTACAGACTTGCATGATGTACCAAGAAATGCGCACGTAACCTCATCCTTCCGCTGGTGTGTCAGCTCGCGAATGAAGTCCGAGTGATAATACGGACGCCTTTATTCCCCACCACTGCCATATCGGATTGTGTTAACACAAATAAGGAGAAGAAGTTATTTTAAAAAGGGTCACTATAAATGCGGAAGTAGTCGACGACGGTTCGCGTGCACAACAAGCGTAGTTAGTGTCTGTAACACAACCCATGTATCAAACGTGAGTAGTCAAGATCGACGGGGAACCAGCCAAAGAAGCATACAACAGAGACTCTTTCACACTGCAATGGTCATGCCCTAGAGCCAGCTTTCCCCATCAACACAGTGATCTTCGCTTTCTCGATCACCACCACCACAGTAGACTGTGATCGAGACTGAGGTGTGGAAATGCCTGCTCTCGAGTGAGGAGGTTGGAAGGGGAATGCAGTTTCATAGGGAAGTTCAGATGCATAGGGGATGGGATGTTTACGTGTAATTAGAAGATATACGAATATTATGTAATTAGTTTATATACTATCGCAGTAACTACATACACAATTGCATAACCTGCAATGAATATTTGTGCACTTGTATAATCTACAAGTTGCGTAAACCAATTCCGTACACACTTGTGTAACCACGTCCTATCTCCAAGACAGTCAACTCTCGAATGACCTGAGATTATATATTTAGATTTTACCCCAAGGCGATATCATGGAATCCCGTCAGGCACACGCCGCCATCACACAGCGCAATTCGATGCATGTCCTAACATGTCCAAGAACATTATATTTTTTATATGTATTCTAGGAAGACTGTAATGTGATGACTGACAAGTTCTAGCACGCTTTTGAAGAATGTCGTGATTAATTGTTATCTGCATAAGCTAACCTCTTAAATGGATAAATCAAGTAAACTACATTTCGAGAAACCTTAAAAATATTTCTGTCGAAGATGTCACACAAGGGATGATGAATAGGCTTACATTGGGAGACTTGGGGACTCGCTTCATCACCCATCAAGATTAAATGTATTCGCATAAAAAATGATTGATTAGCATGACTATAGACACACAAGCAGTATGTGCATATCGATTTAAGAACCATACAGGGTAAGTAGATATTTTAATACTTGAATATCAAGTAAATTATTGACAGTATTGACATAGTAAATATCCACATGAAACATGTATGTGCATAATGATCTTAAACTAAGTACCCATCAGCCTATGAAACACAATGAATGTGGCTGGAAGACAATTGTAGGATTGAGAATTTACTCCTTGCTTCATATCACATCAAGGATACTTTGATTTTATTCACTTAATGAATTATTATCATAATTAGCATTTACATAATGAACAAATCCAAAGAATAATTACAACATAAATACACATCCTACCCAAACCACGCTTTACTTCAAACTGACCAAAGTTCTTATATGCAAAGGAGAGCATTAGCAACCTGCCTGTACAAATTCATCTTTCCTAACCACTCTTCCAAGACACACAGCCCTGTGCAATTGTCTCAACAAGTGGATGACTTGACACCAATAGTTTTGTCAACAACTCATGCGAACTGAGGGGCATAGTGATCTCCATCAAAAACCCATGTTCGTAAAGCTATTTTTAACTCTATACGCATTTTGCATTCCCTCATCTCAAATATTCCACAAGCTGTGAACATATACCGATATACACTATTATACCGTCTTTGTTTAGAATGGTTTGTTTACCCAAAAATTCAGCACTTTCACAGCTATAACATCATCTCGTGTATTTTAAAATGAATTAATAAGGCAATGGTGTGTAGCAGTTGAGATGGTTCAAACATAGCTATTTCTTATAGCAAATGATCTCTAGTAAATATAATATTTTGGTATGTTTGTAACATGTTTGCGAGTAGGGGTCAAATGTTTGTATACAGGAGAGCTGAAATGGAATACTTATAGCGAATTCTCTCTTCTAAATAGAATATCAAGCGGCAAGTATATAGGAATATTTGTAATTAAACTAAATATTAAAGGCCAAATAAGACCCCAACAATGGAGATTGTGGAATGTATTTTTGCGAAATATCAGAAACCAGGTGGGATAAAAGTACAAATCGCGGAACATTGCATTATGTTATCGGGATCTTCAACCTAAGAGCAAATTCACAATAACACTACCTGGTTTTCTAAACATATCTGGGGAGTGTGTGTTTTTAATAAATATAATAGGGGTTTTAATTAATTTAAAAAAATGTATTATGTATACTTTAAAAAATGGCTTTTTGAAAAAAGATTCTTATAACGATATACTAATTACATATATGTGTAAGATTATTATATCACAAACACTAAGACAATATTTAAATAGCAATCACCTGTATTTTTAGGGATCATGGAGTGTGATGTACTCGCATTGAGATATAAAGACAGACTGGCGTAGGAATGGTTGGTGGGATTACACTGTTCTTTGTCATTTGACGAACTGTGGTGGTTTGTTTAGATTGCGATGGTCACTGCATGAGAGTTGTAGATATACAGATAGAAATTGGAAAGGCATATTGTTTAAATGTTTGTTCTGTAGTGCATTTATTAATTACAACATGGTATGCATATAAGTTATACATAATATAAGAATTTTGGTAAGTTGGAGTAAAGCATGGTTCAGGTAGGATGTGTACTTATGTTGTAATTATTCTTGGGGTTTGCTCATTACATAAATGCTAATTACAATGATAATTCATTATGTGAATAAAATCGAAGTATCCTTGATGGGTTATGAAACAAGGAGTAAATATCAATTCTACAATTGTATTCCAGCCGATCCCATTGTGTTTCATCAACTGAAGGGTACTTTGTTTCAGTTCATTATGTACATACTGCTTTCATGTAAATATTCATTACGTAAATATGTTCGATAATTTACTTGATACACAATTAATAAAATATCTACCTACCATGTATGATTCTTGAATCGATACATACATACTGGTTGCTTGTCTATACTCTCGCTAATTAATCAATATTTGCTATGCGAATACAAATATTTAATCTTGATGGGTTATTAAGCGAGTCCTCAAGTCACCCGATGTAAGCTATACTGCATCTGTTGCACGACATCCTCGGATTTTTTTTTAAATTTCTCGTAATGTAATTTAGGTGATTTATCCATTAAAGAGGTCAACTATGCAGATAACAATTAACCATGACATTTTTCAGTGTCATGCGAGAGCTTGTCAGTCATTCACAACAGTCTTCCTTGAATATATATAAAAAATAAAATGTCCTTGCATCCACTTGCATGGTGTGATGGCAGTGTGTAACTGATGGGATTCCATTATATCGCCTCAGGGTAAAATCTAAGAATCTATACAATTTCAGGTCATTCTAGAGTTGACTGTCTTAGGGATAGGACGTGGCTACACAAATGCATACAGAGTTGGTGTTTACACAACATGTAGATTACACAAGTGCATGAATATTCATTGCTGTTTACGCAATTGTGTACATAGCCATTCCAATATTATATGATCTAAATACACAGTAATCATATATAATCTAATTACACATAAAAATTCCCTCCCTTATGCAACTGCAGTTTCCCTTCCAACCTCTTCACTCGAGAAACAGCAGCTTTACACCACAGTCTCGATCACAGACTATGGTGGTGTTGGTGAAGAATGCGAATGTCATGGTGTTGACGGGGAAAGTTGGCTGCAAGGCATGCTTGTTGTAGTGTGTAAGATTCTCTGTTGTTCGTTTCCTTGACTCGTTCCCCGTAGATCTTGAATACTCATGTCCGATACTCGCTTGAAACAGTACT